>SKCR01027805.1:0-33957 GCA_019454045.1 Zanthoxylum bungeanum
TGGAGGGAAGCAAGTGTGTTTTTGTGGCAAAACAAGAGTGCTAGCATACTCCGGGATCAATGCGAAGGTGATAGGGAAGTTTCCCCCATGAGCCGGGAACGTTTTGATGAAGCTTGGAGCTCGTTTTTGATGTTCAAAATGGCGCAAAACAGACCACCAAACTGATGCAGTGGGCGCACATGAGCAGTGGGCAGTGAGCAGAATTTCAGTTCGTTTTTGTTGCCAAATCGTCTCTCAACCGCTCGATGTAAGTATTCCGCAACTTCGTCGTTGTATTCACTTGTGTTTCATGCTTGTATTTTGATCTTGGGACCTAGAAACTCCTACATATTAGACTTAGGTTAATTAATTATGGAATTTGGAATTTTATAAGTTAATTAATTTGGGTTTATTTTGGAAATTGGGCCTTTATAGGTTGTAATTGGGCTTTTGGGCTTGGTTGTACCAAGTTAGGTTTAGGCCAATTGGTTGGATCCAATTGGGCCCAAAACCGCATCCAAAAGTCTAATTATGACTTAATGGACCTTAATTATTTAATTGGGCCTAATGGGCCAAAATTAATTTAAAGGCTTATGGGGTAACTCCCGGATTGGACCTTGGTTATCGGTTTGACCCGAGTTGACCAAAAGTCCACGCCTTAAAGAAATTAATTAAAAGCCCATTGGATTTTAATTAAATAAACATTATATGTTAATCGGGCTTTGAGACCCGTTGCGATTAAATTTGGAATTTAAGTTGTAAAGGTTCGTTAATAAAAGTGTAATATTATTTTAGAATTAAATAGTGAATTAGAATTAAATGTGTATTAAATTGGATTTAATTATGTAGTTTAATTTAATTCGATAATTCGTACTTTGAGTACTTATTCACAAAACGAGTTTGACTCGAGCAAAAAATCAAATCGTTGTTTGAACATTGGATGATCACATAATTATCAGATTATTAATTGGATTAGATTGATTGATAACATGCTTGTATGAATACATGGTTGCGATGCATGAATAATGTATCGGATGTATATTAGATGGGTGGGGCAATTTTAGAAATTGTTGTAATAAATTTGATTTATTAATTGGACCTGCGTGTCCAGCCTTATCACCTTTATACTCTTTGTATTCTCTTCTCACCTATTCCACTCAATGTAAATGAGGTTTATTTAGAAGTGTAGTGTAACGGGTAGAAGTAATACAAGTGCTAGCTTGAGAGAGAAAGTGAGAGATTTGATCTAGGATCCATGTAAAATATCCATCCGCATATCATTATTATTTTATTTCATATGCGCTTTATTATGTGTTTAGAATGCATGTTTAAGGTGTATGATGATGAGACCTTAACACAGATAATAAATTTATTACCAATTTGCACGCGAAAAACCCTCGCTCAATATTAAGCGTCTTTCCTTCCATTGAGTGATTCTCACTCAAGATCTGAGACGGCATTGGTTTGTTGGCCAAAGTCAAGGCCTTTGTCTGTCAAAGATGTGTTTGAATCACGAAGGCTTTGTTCCATGTCAGTGTCTTGTCCAAGTTGTGGTTTGTTGGCCAAAGTCAATACCACTTTTGTCCATCGACATTGATTACGAAGCTTTCCATGGTCAATGGGTCGCGCTTGACTGGGATCACTAAGTTTGTTGTGCCAAAGCCATGGCTTAGTTGATTCAGAGGAAAAGGGTTAGGTAATATATTGGATGTATTGGCATATATAAGATATGTGGTTCGGACTTGGATGTCCCCCTACCGGATCTAGGAATTGGATTGGATCCAATTGATCTTAGGATCTACCTAGTTAATTATCATACAATTTGTTGGCCAAAGTCAAGATTGTGTGATATTTAACGGGATTCTAGCCCACTAGGAACGTGGTTTCCCGAGTACTCGACAGAGGGTCAGAGGCTTGCCGAAAAATAGTGGGAGGCAAGAATCGAATTTGCAATACTCGTTCAATTACTCGCCATACGCGCTCATTCAAATTATTCGTCATTAGATTAAATGTTAGTTGGACTAATATTTAAATTGCTGTTTTTTAATTAACAGTTGGACTGTATTATAGTTGATTATATATAATTGGATTATATTAATCAATATATTTGAATTAATTAATTTCAGTTTACAGTTGATTTTATAATTGGATTATAGTAATTAATGTAATTGAGGTTAATTAATTTAGATTATATTTGATTATATAGTTGGACTATTATAATCATTATAATAAAAGGTACCACAAATCGTTGATTAAATAATTAGACTATTAGAATCAAGATAAATTGAAAGATTGACATTTAAAACATAATCTTGGGGAAAATATATTTAAATGGTTTAATTTTCAAATTGGGAATATATTTCAATATGGTCTTGGGAAATTAATAAGTTATTTTATTTGATAAAAATATATATTAAGCCTAAGTCCGGAGTTAAGCAAATAAGTGGAACATGATATTTGGAATATTCATGTAATGATAACTTTAGTGCTTAATCCATAATACTTGTCATATAGACTCCTTAATTTCTTTATCAGAACTAAAGATTAGATTCTTAAAGTATGATACTAAAATTTAAGGATCTTTATAAATCTAAAATTAGATTTTAGAAGTAAAAATTCCAATAAATAATTCTTGGAGAATTAATGACTAATATCAAGGAGATAAAGTCAAAGTTTGCAATAAGGCAAGTAGCGCAAGGCGCACCTTACTTCGATATTCTAGAAACTCGAGGCTTGGCCAAAGGCGACCGGAATATGGAAAAGGCAAATGCAAAATCATATATAATTCTAGGAAGATAAAAGGACATATCCCAAGAAGGAATTGATGACGAGCAAGGCTCTAACTTAAAAAATGATTGTCATAATTATGTTCACTACTAGTATTAAAATTGGATTTTAAATACTTAGTGTGGTACATAAAATATATATATTGATGTTCAGAATCCGTTTTGAACAGGATACTGACTTCGATTGAGATTTATCTGCGAATTGGAATCGGGACGAAAGTCGCTGTTTTAACCATAGATAGCCAAATTTAGGAACTACCTTTGAGTATTTATCTAAATTTGGAAACTGTTATAATGTAACTAGTTTGACTAGAAACATTATCTCTATATCGCATATAACCCGCTGCGGGTGTACCTTTATATTCTAGAACACTAAAGTGTTTCATTATATAAAGATGATATTGAGATAAACACATTAGATGTGAATAACAGAATTTATATTTTGAATATAAATAATATCTCTAATATATAACATGACAAATAAATAGCTCAAACTGATTTGATCAGTTAAGAAACTTAAATGTGGCATAGTTGTCAAGGACACTATCAAACAAGACTCGTATATCCGCACTTTGAAGAGCGGGTACCAGGACTAATTGATTATATCAAATAAAGTCTACGAATATAGTTTATTGGGCAAAGCGCCTAAAACAATTTATTTGGTAAAAGTGTCAGTGCCACCAATCTGTTAGCCCTAGTTCATAGTGAAGGAAGTGGGCCCATGTCTAGCTAGGCTAGATATGGATATGAATATTTCGTGACCTTTACGGATGTGGCATCGCGTATGGTTATGTGTTTCTTTTGAAACACAAATCGGAAACTTTCAAGTTTCGACACGAAATAGACAAACAGATCGGCTAAAGTATTAAACCGCCACGGTAAGACCGTAATGGAAAATACTTAAGCAATAAGTTTCTAGTATACTTGAAAGAGTATAGTATTCTTTCAAATGAGGACTCCTCCCGGAACACGTCAGTTAGACGATGTGTCCGAACAAGATTAACTGAATTTTGTTAGACATGATAAGGTTAATCATGAGTCATTCTGAGCTACCATTTCCTTCAACGGATACGCTAAACAGTGCAGAACTTATTTAGAATAAGGTTCCAAAATATATGTTTGACAGATAACATATTAGATATGAACGGGAAAGAAACCGAGTTTTTCATTCCTGATAAATTTGGGTATGCTAGGCATATGTTTGGATGATACCAAACAAGAACCCAAATAAGATAAGTGTCAAATATTGGTTATCCTAGGGATACTATAAGTATTGTACTTATATACCTCACAAGAGAACAATTAGATTGTTGCTCACCATGCGGTTTTCCTTAGAGGAATACCGATATGCAGTGGTAAGTGAGAGGATAGTAAGACTCGATGAAAATCAGAGTAATACTGTTCAAGGCACCGAACCTTAATGGAACAAAAATAGTTCATCATGGATGAAACTATTACTATTAATCTTTGAATACACAAGAATTGCGTAAGTCGGAGAGAGTCAGAAAACAACCTTGGTATGGGTTTCTGATCTCACCTCATAAAGATGTCTATCTTATTGAGGGATAAAAATTGACTACGTATGAGGAAGTGATACAAGGTATCGACTCCTTATTATGACAAAATGTCATGAGTCCGAAATGGATTCCATGTAAATTAACCAGTTTGGATACTAGTTAATGTACCATAAGGCATTGTGCCTATTGGTACTTTATGAGTCTTCAAGGAAGACGTACATGGATGGCAACATACCAAGGTACTAAGCTAGGCTTGTAGCGGAAAGGTAACGTTACCAACATTATGTTGATTACGATTCAACCTTTTACCTATTGCCATGGTAGATCCATTTGGATAATGCTTGTTATTCGATCAATGTTTGGATTGAAGCAAGCATTAGGTTCTTGGAACTATCGTTTTGATATAATCATAATGATTTATGATTTAATTCAAAACGAAAAGATTCTTGTGTATATAAGAGGGTTAGTGGGAGCGCACTGACAGTGGTTGTCCTATATAAAATAATGATAATACGTCATTTCTTGGAAATGATATTTCCATAAAATTACTATCGGTGAAAGCTTGGCTTTCGAAATACTCTCTGAGAAACCATACATTGAAAAATGTACATGACCTGGTGTCTCATACGCTTTGAGCATATGGATTCACAAACAGGCCAATCCGAGTGATAGTCACTAGATTGAAATTAAGAACATCTGTTAGTATCTTAGAGAACTAAGGATGTTGTCTTAGTCTATGGAGAAGGAGAACTTGAAGTGACTGGGGTCACTATAGCAAGTTTCCTATAACCGATAAAGACGACTAAAAGTCACAAACGGTACTATACAATATGAATAAAGGTACAGTGAGCTGGAAATCTTCCAAGCAAGATACTGTTACCGAATAAACAACAAATGCGGGTTAATTGCAGCAGCTGAAGCAGCAATATAAGCCATCTGGGTCAATAACAAATCTAATTAGATTAGATATAGTTCTGTTAGCAGCTGAGCTAGGCGTCAGCACAGGCTAAAGAATTAAAGGTCTCATCAACGATCCAGATACATACTTCGATATTCATCTGATTCATTCGGATCATACATCGTGGCGATGTGATGATCGAATAAATCGCGTCAAGATCATATTCATGAAAATCCGCTGATGAAAGTCTTTTCTCAGCAATTTGAGCCAACCGTACATAGTTCGGGTGTCAGAGACTCGAGTGACTGGCTATTGGCCAAGTGGGAGATTGTTGGACAATTATGACCCATAGCATCACTATTTGTACAGATCATGGTGTTGTTGTATAAATTAACTATGTGACAAAGGAGATTGCACTATTATCATTTGTGATTAGATCACCTAGATATATAAATGATGAGAGGTCCATGTGATTTGTTCCTGGACAGAGAATGATATGAGACAGTATCAGTCAACGAAGGATAAATCATTAAATATCCTAGTTAGAGTATTATCGAGATTGGACATCGATAAATACGTAAAAGACTAGTATTACACTTGTGCGCGTTTGTGAGGGCACAACGGCATAGTTCTCATATATTTGGGTATAAGATACTAATGCAAGTGTAGTAGGAGGTTGTGTTTCACCGATGGTACGGGAAACAGCTTCGCTCTGGATAGACCCCCCGCAGAATCCCATTGGTAGTATGACTATGTGTCTATGGGAGTCTGCAATCAGGGTAGGTGTATTTGGTCTTAACCTGAGACTTGCACCGCTAATACATACGACAATCAATATACTTTAGTTGAGGTCGTCTAGGGCTTTAACTGGTTCTGTGTACGCCAATGCTGGGTATATTGAGAATCGTAGTGTGTTGGGTGTGATGTCAAGAAGGAAGTGTCACTCCAGTCATATAGAGATGATGGTCACGTAGGATACGAAACTCGTTCTCTTAAGTGCTCGAGCTATCGAGATATTATGACTAGGTCATGTATATCCGATTACAGAGACTAGTAGCCAGACATCCGATATGTGCTTCGTACGGGGCAGACATAATTCCAGCCTCAGGCCTAGCACGTGAACATCCGATACTGGACACAAATACGCAATACTACGGTATACTACGCTTGATATAGATAACATATTCATATAAAGATATTTCCGGAGAATTGGGTAGGCATGGCGCTTTGCTAGAAGCCAACCTTGTCTTGTAAATCGGTATAAACGTAGTACGAGGTACTTACGTGTTCGGATAGTCCGACGACCGTATTTACTGCCAACATATCCGAGGATCTCATGGGTCGCTTCCCGAAGATTCACCGATGAGGTATAACTCGCACTTTATTAATCTGAGATTAATTAGAAGAGATAGAAAATTAATCTGGGATTAATTACGGAGATATTTTATCTGGGATAAAATATTAATTAAAGAGAGAGAACGATTAATTTGGAATTAATCGATAAAATAATATATTTGATATATTATTAGAAATTGGATTTCGAAGCAGAATTAAAATTAGATTTTAATTCGGGCGAACGAATTAATTTAGAATTAATTCGTTAGCGACGTGAATAGTGATTTCGCTAGGCGTAATCATTTAATTACGACGCAACGGAAAATTCGTTAATTTGGAATTAGCGAACCCGAGCCCGGGATTATTTGCGAGCGCATTCGTATTTTGAATTTGAGTGTGGTACGCAAGTCAAATCAAGAGTCAAATCGCTAGTCACATCAAGCGTCAAATCAATGTCACTTTGAGTGATGTGACAAGTTGTTACTTGATTTGAGTGATTGATGTAGTACTTGAAAAGCAACTTTTGCTTTTTGCTTTTTGACTTTAGCATTTAAGGAAAAGTAAAAATTTGGTAAATGGTTTTAATATTTTGGAAAATATAAAAAGCCAAATACAATTTTTTCTTTTCACTTTTTCTCTCTCTCTCTCTTTTACGATTTCCATGAAAACCTTTTTCCCTCTCTTTTCTCTCTTCTCCCTCTCACGCTTGGAGCCGAATTCTTCTCAAAATTTTCTGGTTTGACCGAATAAAATGAGAAGCAAGGAAGATGAAGAAGTGCTAGCACACCTTGGGTTATACATAGGTGATAGGAAAACAAATTTATGAGCTTGGAATCCATTCTTGGAGCTTGAAGCTTGGAGCTTCAATGGAGGTCTTCAATGGCCGATTTTGGAGGAGCCAAAACAGAACAAAAACGTGCAGTCCACCAGCTCAATGAGCACAAAATCGAGCTTCAACAAGGAGGAAAATGGGTTTTGTTCTTCCTAACATCAAACCATTCAATGTGAGTATGTATTCCGCCTTACTCCTTGAAGTATTCATGCATTTTTTCTTGCTTGTTTGATGATCCTTGGACCTAATTAGAAACCAACAATAAGTGCGAGACGTGCACTCGTCCGATATTCTGAATGGATTGATCTTAGCTAGACCCATGAGCACTTGATTACAGGATCCTAGCAGTAGAAGCCTGAGTGGTTGGCAAGGTGACTAGTTGAAGAGATGATGGATCAGTGAATGACCGTTTACCTGGAAGTCCACCATGGTTTACTGATGCTATGATATATGATATGGTTTGAAAAAAAAAAGTCTCTGAAATAGAAAGACAGAAAAGAAAAAAATAGACCACCTATAACCGATAAGCGTGAAGCTACCCATGGGCGAGTATTAGGACCACCATGAGGACAAATGCTACCTTAAAGGGTAGGTGTGTCAGAAAAAGAAAAGAAAAGAAAAAATAAAATTCAAATGAAAAGAAAGAGACAAAAGAAAAAAGACGAAGACCATATCATGTTGAGTATGCTGAAGTAATCACAGAACGTGATTAAGACATCCAGGTTGGTTAGACCCACTGGTTCGATTCTCCAAAGCAAAATCATCGAGTTGGCCCACTTAAGGAACAAGCTGTGAAAGAGCCTTAGCACACACACACTAGGAGTCTAGTTCAGATCACCTATTCAGACGATCAGAGTTAAGTATATTAAGTACATTGAAGGTTCTCTGGTTTTGACACAAAGCATTCGTTGAGGACGAAAATATGTTTAGCTATTAAGATTGTCTCGAGGAGAGCAATATAGTATGTTGAAATAAATCATTTACATCATTATCAATCTTTGCCGGGTATGACACTCTGGGGGCGAGGCCCACATCATTATCAATCTTTGTCGGGTACGTCACTCTGGGGGCGAGGCCCACATCATTACCAGTCTTTGCCGGGTATGGCACTCTGCGGGTTGAGGCCCACATCATTATCAGTCTTTGCCGGGTACGACACTCTGAGGGTGAGGCCCACATCATTACCAATCTTTGCCGGGTATGGCACTCTGCGGGTTGAGGCCCACATCATTATCAGTCTTTTCCGGGTATGGCACTCTTTGGGTTGAGGCCCACATCATTATCAGTCTTTGTCGGGTATGGCACTCTGCGGGTTGAGGCCCACATCACTATCAGTCTTTGCCTAGTATGGCACTCTGCGGGTCAAGGCCCACATCATTATCAGTCTTTGCCAGGTATGGCACTCTGGGGGCGAGGCCCACATCATTATCAGTCTTTGCCGGGTATGTCACTCTGGGGGCGAGGCCCACATCATTATCAGTCTTTGCCGGGTATGGCACTCTGGGGGCGAGGCCCACATCATTATCAGTTCAGCCAGGTACGGCACTCCGGGTGTGGAGATATCAGATCAGTTTAGCCAGGTTCGACACTCCGGGTATGGAGATATCAGATTAGCTTGCCAGGTACGGCACTCCGGGTATGAAGATATTTCAGCGACACCTTGGGTATGAGGTTTAGCTTGCCAGCTACGGCACTCCGGGTATGGAGATATTTCAGCGACACCTTGGGTATGAGGTTTAGCTTGCCAAGTACGACACTCCGGGTATGGAGATATTACTGCGACGCCTCGGGTATGAGGTTTAGCTTGCCAGGTACGGCACTCCGGGTATGGGGATATCATTGCGGCACTCTAGGTATAGAGACACAACTGCGACACCTCAGGTACGAGGTTTAGCTTGCCAGGTACGGCACTCCGGGTATGGAGATATCATTGCGCCACTCTAGGTATGGAGACGCAACTGCGACACCTCAGGTACGGGGTTTAGCTTGCCAGGTATGGCACTCCGGGTATGGAGATATCACTGCGACACTCATGGAGACACATCAGTTACAGTATCAGTTTTTGGGGATGAGTCCCAGGGTCGAGGCCCACATCAGCATCAGCATCAGCATCAGTTTCGGGGATGAGTCCCAGGGTCGTGGCCCACATCAATATCAGTATCAGTTTTTGGGGATGCATTCTAGAGGCAAGGACCACATAATTATCAGCAGTTTGGGGATGAGTCCCAAGGTCGTGGACCCACTGCATCATTAGTTACAGTTTGGGGATGCGTCCCCGGGCCGAGGCCTATTTCGTCAGCGGTATTGGGATGCGTCACAGGGTCGAGGCCCCCGTTGTCGGTTGCAATTATTGGAATGCGTTCTATGGTCGTGGACCCACTACATCATTAGTTGTAGTTTAGGGATGCGTCCCCGGGCCGAGGCCCATTTTGTCAGCGGTATTGGGATGCGTCCCAAGGTCGAGGCCCCCGTTGTCGGTTGCAGTTATTGGAATGCGTTCCAGGGTCGTAGACCCACTGCATCATATATTCTAGTTTGGGGATGCGTCCCCGGGCCGAGGCCCATTTTGTCAGTGGTATTAGGATGCGTGCCAGGGTCGAGGCCCCCATTGTCGGTTGCAGTTATTGGAATGCGTTCCAGGGTAGTAGACCCACTGCATCATATATTACAGTTTGGGGATGCATCCCCGGGCCGAGGCCCATTTTGTCAGCGGTATTGGGATGCGTCCCAGGGTCGAGGCCCCCATTGTCGGTTGCAGTTATTGGAATGTGTTCCAGGGTTGTAGACCCATTGCATCATATATTCCAGTTTGGGGATGCGTCCCCGGGCCGAGGCCCATTTTGTCAGTGGTATTGGGATGCGTCCTAGGGTCGAGGCCCCCGTTGTCGGTTGCAATTATTGGAATGCGTTCCAGGGTCGTAGACCAACTACATCATATATTACAGTTTGGGGATGCGTCCCCGGGCCGAGGCCTATTTTGTCAGCGGTATTGGGATGCGTCCCAGGGCCGAGGCCCCCGTTATCCGTTATAGTTATTGGAATGCGTTCCAAGGTCGTGGACCCACTGCATCGTATATTACAGTTTGGGGATACGTCCCCGGGCCGAGGCCCATTTTGTCAGCGGTATTGGGATGCGTCCCACGGTTGAGGCCCCCGTTGTCGGTTGCAGCTATTGGGATGCGTCCTAGGATCGAGATCCACTGCATCATCAACTCAGTTCAGAGCAACAGGCAAGTCAGGTGGCAGCTGGCGAGCCAGGTAAGTAAAAATGCATTGCACGTACTTTGATAGGATTGTCATTGTCACACACTGCATAAGTCCCATCAAAGTGAGGGCGACTGTAGGCACTGCATTTTTGCATATCAACCCGATGATGAGTCTCGTATGGAGACACTACCTTTTAAGTTGCGGAAGTCGCGGGAAACGGATGTCGGAAGGGAAAGGTCAAGAATTGACATTTTAGTTGGATTTGGTTCGCTTGTTCAAGCTTCGGGTTCGCTCGTTCGGTCCCAGTTTCAAAATTACCCTCGGCCCAAAACACTAAGCCCACACCCAATAATTCCATCACCAAACAATTACATCACCAAACACAAAAAACCAATAAACCTCACGACAATTAACAAACCACTCATTCACTACCCATAAACAAAGCATCTCACCAAGCCAAAAACCAAGCACTAGCCAAAAAAATAATAAACTAATCAACACCCACTAGCCTCACCAAAATACAAAAACCCTAACAAAGCCACCTATGCCCACGTGAACCAACCCATGCAAACAAAGATTAGCAAAGAAACAAAATACAAAAACCCTTAACCACCCATGACCAAACCCATACCATGCATGCATTATTCAAACACCCACACTAGCCTCACAAACACAAACCAACAAAAACCCTTCAAGCCCAAGTCAGCCTTCAAATCATCTTTATCATTCACGACTATTACCCTCAACTCAGCCCTCCCTCACTGCCTCTCAAACACGCCCATTGCAGCCCCTCCTTCACTGCCCATCAAGCAACACACATAGCTCCCATTTCAGCCCCCTACAAGCATGCCAAACTGCCTCCTTCACTGCCTATCATTCACGCCAATTAGCCCTTCATCCAGTCCCTTTATTTTGCCTACAGTTCACGTCCTTACTCCATTCGCTGTAACAAGCCACGCCCACACCTTACAGCAAATCTTCTTCACAACAGCCCTCATTTCACCCCCCCTTGTTCACGTACGGATCCCTTCATGCAACCAGCCCCTTGCACCGAGCAAACCTAAGGTAGTAAGCCTCTAACTACAAACCTTTCACCAACGACCCCCTATACACCACCCCCACACAACCATTTTCATAAAAAACCATGCATACATGAAGGACACATGTACCTGCAAACCCCTTCTCTTCCTGCGCAGCTCAGTCCTTCAGTCACGCAACAACCTCCTTTCAACACAAACAGCCTGCCTTTAGTTACCCCCATGCACACGTAACAAACTAACCTAACAACCATACTCACGCTACAAATTCAAAAGCCACCTTAACAACCCCTCATTACCGACCAAACATATCAACAATCTCTTGGCAAACCGTGAACCCTTTCACGTCAGACACAAGCATCACCGAGTACACAATCAGCCACTACCTCACGTACCCAAGCCAATTTCACACCAAAAAATATTTCCCTTGCATGCAAGCCATGCACACATGCATATAGTCCCAAAACCCACGTGAAAACTCCCCTGAAACCGTGAACAAACTTCCCCAAAACAGTGACCAAAACACACCTCAAATCTGTCCAAAAAAATCACCCCAAAAATCATCCCGAAATCGCGAGTGAAACAGTGAAAACGGTGAGTTAAAATAGTGAGAAAACAGAGAAAACAGCAAGCAGAAACCGCGAGTGAAAACAACAAAAATAGTGAACCTGAGAAAATAGTGGAAACAGTGAATAGTGAAAATAGCAGAAACAGCGGATCAGTGAAAACAGCGGAACGATATCCCTTCCGGCACCGTGAAACGAACTCCCGGAAAGCGACTAAAAAGGTAAGACCTGAGGGCACCCTTTGTTATATTTTATTTTGTTATTCCGGACACGGCATGCTCAGTTGACGTGGAATACGTCCAATCGGGTATGCGAGGTCCTACATTGAAAACGGCTGAATCCTTTGGCCATATGTTTATTTTGCACGTATTAATTTAATGTATTTATGAGTTGTGTATTTACTGTTATGAGAACTTACTTTCGAAGCATGCAAACTTAGATAAAGGATTTATCTTTATGAATGTAAACTAGATTAGGTTATTCTTGGACATGTATGTTAAGTAGACTTGGTTAAAATTGCACAAATCCATTGATTACAAGTGACATAAGTAAGTGACCATTCCGAACCCAACGGTTTGAGGTCTTCCCTTGCGAGGGTGAGTGTGGCCTGAAATCATTTTCCCGGTTCACACCGGGTGGCGACTCCATTATTCTCCGGTTTAGTCCCCCCGCGGGCTACTCCGTACTCCCAACCGGGCCGTGAGCTCGGGACAGCATGCGTCGCCCAGTTTCTGTGTGCTACACTTCCCTTAATTAAATATATCCCCTTAATTGTTTGATTTTATTTTCTTGTTTTGAAATCCCATGCACATGAAACCCTAGCTCACCATTATAAAAAGAGACATAATCCAAATCTTATTCTCTTCCTGGCCTCTCACTCACGACAATCAAATAAACCCTAAAAAGCTAAATCCTTTCCACGCATTTTCTCTCGTCCCCCCTAAGACTCACTCACATGGCAAAGCAAGAAAAAAACCCTAATAGCTCTCGGCTCTCTCATCCCTCAACGACAAGATAAACTCTAGACACCCCATCTGACCGACTCACACGTAGCCACAAAGTCACCCCACCAACCGACACATATTACTATTCATTCATTCAACTCAAACATATTCACGCATTGCAACAAAGACATCTTGCATGCAACTCCTACAAACTAAACACACCTCACATAGCAATAAAACAAACACGTAGCCCATAAGCCTTATAATCGCAGCCCTAACAAAATCATAAACAAAACAAAAGGTAGAGACATTTGGCTCTCTCTCTCTCATTCATCAACGTGCAGCCTGCCACATGAAACCAACAATCCGAAATAACTCTAAAGCCATGAAACTTCTTTGCCAAAACCACCCAAAATATCCCCGAATCAGCCCCCAAATCAATCCAAAAATACCCAAAAATAGTCCCAAAAATAACCTCCAAACAGCAGCAAAAATAAAGGAGAAAAACAACAGCAAACACTCCAAAACAGCGACGGAAGACAGAGAAAATAGCAAGCAAAACAGCAGCAAAACCGAATCAGAAAACCAGAAAAGTTACGGAA
Source organism: Zanthoxylum bungeanum (assembly GCA_019454045.1). Classification (NCBI taxonomy): domain Eukaryota; kingdom Viridiplantae; phylum Streptophyta; class Magnoliopsida; order Sapindales; family Rutaceae; genus Zanthoxylum; species Zanthoxylum bungeanum. The sequence continues at coordinate 13,704 of SKCR01027805.1, forward strand.
CATTAACCCTTCCGGTGACGACGTAACGCACTTCCGAGGAGCAACTTAAAAGGTAAAACCTAAGGGCCCCATTTACTATTTATCTTTTCAATTATTCCTTATCGATCACTCGCATGCATCGTTATGTTTTACGTATAGTTTCATTTATGTTGGGTTAATGGTTGTGTGCTATCTCTTGCGGTATATCGGTTGGAAACCCAAACGTAAATTCCGTAGTCGAATCTTAATGGATGGTAGTGCGGTCTGTACTTGGGATACAACTCCACGTACCGCTTGAGAAACTTTCGAGCACATGTTTCATTTTGTTATTTAATTTTGTGTTCATCCATCGTTTATGTTTTATTATTTCGTTATTTACTTTCAGCATGTTATTGCTTTATTTATTTATGCATTGCTAATCTAGTGCGCATGGGTTAACTACGTTGGATTAAAGGTCCTTCATTTGAGGGAAATGCCTAAAGGATACCTTTACCATAATGTTTTGCCGCGCCGAACGAAGTATACTTGATTGAATATGAAATATGTTCAATCGGGCATATGAGGTCCCATATAGATGTTGGTCTTGGTCGCATCTCTTTTATTATTCCGTTATTTACTTTTTGCGTATTATTGCTTTGTTTATTCATGCATGGTTATCTAGTGTGCATGGGCTAATCATGATGGATTGAAGGTCCTATATTCGAGGGAAATGCCTAAATGCTACCTTTACTAAGACGTTTTACCGTGTCAGACGAAGTATACTTGGTTGAATATGAAATACGTTCAATCGGGCATACGAGGTCTCATATAGATGTTGGCCTTGATCGCATCTCTTTTATTATTACGTTATTTACTTTTTGCGTACTATTGCTTTGTTTATTCATGCATTTCTATCTCGGGTGCATGGGCTAATCATGATGGATTAAAGGTCTTCTATTCAAGGGAAATGCTTAAAGGCTACCTTTACCACGACGTTTTACCATGCCGAACGAAGTACACTTGGTTGAATGCGAAATATGTTCAATCGGGCATACGAGGTTCTATATAGATGTTGGCATTGGTCGTATATATTTTATTATTACGTTATTTACTTTTTTTTTACGTGTTATTGCTTTGTTTATCCATGTTTTATTATCTCGTGTGCATGGGTTAATCTTGTTGAATTAAAGGTCCTCTATTCGAGGGAAATGCCTAAATGCTACCTTTACCATAGTTTATTGCGCCCTTCTTTTATTGATTTCGCTATTCGTCTTTTTGGTTGTCATTTTTCTTTTTTCACTTCACATTCATGATGCGTTAATGCTTGAGTGTTGCCTCTCGCGGTATATCGGATGGAAACCCAGACATAAATTCCGTAGCTGAATCCGAATGGACGGTAGTGCGGTCTGTACTTGGGATACAACTCCATGTACCGCTTGAAAAACTCTAGCACACGCGTTTATGTCATTTTAGCTACCACTTTGGTAATCTCATTCGAACGCGTTCTTAAACGCTACACGAACGCATGCATTCTGCCTCATTTTCGTTCGAACATGTTTTCGAACGCTATACGAACGCATGCATTCTGTTTACCGTTCGAACACGTTTCCAAACATTACATGAACGTGCATGCAGTGAATCAACTTCTCTTCCTCATTTTTCATGCATGTTTGCTTCCTCGGTCATTTCTTTTGCATTACATACTTAATCATCTCACTTTATTATTGACGTTTTTTACCGTTATTATTTATTTATATTTTCGCATTTCTTTATTTGATATGTTTATGGAATATGCGCTCATTTTTATTTTATTTACTTTTATTGGTATGCAAACTTGGGTGTTGATTAAATTATCTTGCATGTGTTTCATAAGACTTGGTTATACTATTGCATAAATCCTTTCATTACAATTTGCATAAGTAAGGGACCATTCCGAACCCAACGGTTTGAGGTCTTCACTTGCGAGGGTGAGTGTAGCCTTAAATCATTTCCCGGTTCACACTGGGTGATGACTTCTTTATTCTCTGATTTAGTCCCCAGCGGGTTATTCCATACTCCCGATCGGGCCGCGAGCCCGGACAGCGTCGCACACCTCTGTACCATGTCTACAGTTGCTAGGAAGGTTATCTAGTGGTCTGTAAGTCTGAGCATTAGCCGGTTGTCCTATTTGATTCTCCAGTGCTTTAATAGAAGCTGAATGGCTTTGATTCAATGCTACTTGATTTTGAACCATAGCTATTAAGGCATCGTATTTTGCTTCTTGCTTTTTCAATTGGGCCAGCACTTCATTTGCCCTAAATTATTGTTCCATGAAAAATTGGGATGATTCCTCCACCCTGGGTTTTAAGTGTTGGAATATGGATTGTTTCCCTGTCTGTTGAAATTATTGACATAATTCACCGTCTCTTTATTTTAGTGGTATGATTCTGTCTCTGGTGCTCCTCCATATGGTGAACTTGTGGATCCAATATTACTTTGTGTGCTAAGAGTTTCAATGAATTTGAATATCTGATCCAGTTTGGCATTCACTGCTGTGTTGGCTCCAACTTCATAGATTCTTGCGATTCGTTGAATCGTGCTCTTTTCTGCTGGCCACAAAGAATTATTGTTGGCCATTTCTTTGATTATGTCACATGCCTGTTCTTCTCCTTTTTCCATTAAAGCTCCTCCAGCAGTAGCATCGATTGCGGTTCTCATTAATCTAGAAAGTCCATTGTATAAGGTTTGGGCTTGTAGCCACTTTGCAATCTCATAGTAAGGACATTTTCTGAGCAATTCCTTGTATCTTTCTCAAGCTTCGTAGAGGGATTCCGAGTCATGTTGTACAAAGGATGTAATGTCATTCCTCAACTTTGCAGTTCTGGCTGGGGGGAAAGTACTTTGCAAGGAATTTGGTGGCTAGAGTGTTCCAAGTTTTGATTGAACCTGCTGGTAGTGAATGTAGCCAAGCTTTAACTCTGTCTTTCAAGGAATATGGAAAAACACGCAGTCTCATTGCTTCTTCAGCTACTCGGTTGCAATTGAAAGTGCCGCAAACTTCTAGGAAGTTGTTGATATGGGCATTAGGATCTTCAGTTGCATTCCCCCCAAACTGAACTGACTATTGTATCATCTGGATGCATGTTTTGATTTACTGGTAAAGGAGGAAGTATAATACAGGAAATGAAGCCGTCAACCACCAGAATAGTTCTGTCTCGAATGGGAATTGGTGGTGCAACTTCCAGAGGTTCAGGTTCCATGATGATTATTACTTCTTGGCCTTCTCGTCTTTCCATTCTCAACTATATGATGGTTCTTTAAATTTCTGGGTCAAGCGGACGAATTTCAAAGCTTATGGTTCGTCTCATGTAGTGTCTGAGAACCTGAAACACAAGAAAACATAAATAATAAATAAAAGCAAATTAGACACAAGTAAATGTATCTAACCTCAAAATTAATAGTGAAAGATAAATAAGTCCCCGGCAACGGCGCCAAAAACTTGACCGGCGTGATCACACATGTATAATGCAAGCGCACATATCGTTCAAGTAGTATAAAATGTATCGATCCCACAAGGACTTAATATCTAACCTATCAATTTATGAAGTCAAATATTTACAAGTATCTAATGGATTGGTTGTTTGATTGGATAGTGATTTAAAACTTAAAATAAGTAAAAATAGCACGAAAGTGAATTAAAGGTAAAATCAATATTATTAAACTATCCAGGGTTGTGAATTCTTCCAATATTTTCTAAAGATGAAGTGGTTATCTCACGTTTGTCCAATATATTGGTTTATTAACCTGGAAAACGAATTTATGCAAAACCCTCTTCCGATGGTCAGATGCAAATACCCAGAATAACCCAATTAATCATATTCCTATGTCAATTAAGTTACCTGAATTCATTAAGATAAAGTTCCAATTATGGCTACCCTCGTCCGACAGGTATATTCCTCCTGTAAGGAAATATATTAAGAGTTATCTATCCTTAAGGGAGATCGTGAGCTATTGAGTCTAAGGCTGAAACCTAAAATCTCTTTTCCATGTTCATTTTAAGTTTACCAAAATCAATCTTATTAATGGCCAATTTACAAGAAGCATTAAGCTTAAGGCTCAATAAATAAACCTTTATATTACCCAAACCGTAAAATAACCCTTATAAACCGGTAATATTGGAACTCATCACAACCCCAAATAACAGGTTTAGTTACCACACATATCTAAGGCTGGTAAAAGCTTAAATAAAGTAAATGACATAAAGTAAAAGCTGGAAATTAAAAATGTAAATAAAATAATAAAGAAAATGCTGAGGATAGAGGATCCACTTTTATTACTTCAATTAGATATCTCTCTTATTATAATATATTAACTTTGCGTGATAATTGCCGACCGACCATATAGGCGGTATCCTGATTAAGTCAAATTTATGATTAATTCCAACCGACCATAAAGGCGGTATCCAATTTAGTCAGGTTAAAATCAATTTAATTAAGTCCAACCGACCATAAAGGCGGTATCCCATTAAGTCAGGTTTTAAATAGTTTATATATTATAATTAAGGGAGATTAATCTAAATATTAGTAATAAAAGCTTAACCTTTAACCCCAGCAGAGGGGAGTTACCTCTTCATGCTGAAAAATAAAATAAAGACTGAAAAGTAAAATAAAGAAAGAACTACTGCGTAAATTAAAATAAATTAAATACAGAAAGATGTAAATAAACAAACAAGATACAATCTTCTTAGTATTCTTAAGGAATTCCTTAAAAGAAAGTATGAATTTACAACTGAAATCGGCCTGAATTTATAGGCATCCATGGGTCTCGCACGTCGCGACGCACACAACCTTGAGCGTCGCGACGCGCCGTTGATTTGCGCCACGTGGCGTTCGACTTCCAGAGATGAGGACACGTGGCTGTCGACAGAATTATTGGCTCGGCGTCGCGATGCTGCCGTCAGCATGATGCAAGCAATGACGCGTTTTCAATGATGAGTGTCGGCAACATGTGATGGTGACACGTATCCGGCGCACGTTAGCAGATTTGTTGTGATGTTGACACGTGGCAGGCGCATGTTAGCAAAGGCGCATGATAGCGAAACTTCTCTGATTGTGACACGTCTCCGGCGCACGTTAGCAGACGACGCATTTTAGCACGGCGCATTTCAGTAAACGACGCATTTTAGCAGGAAATTTACATTTTTGCCATTTTTGTCTGTTTTTCACTGTTTTGGCCCCGAATTGATTCCAAAGAGTCCTGTTATTTTATTTATCTACAAAAATACCATAAAACACATCAAAATATTCACAAAACTCAAGAAACTATACAAAATATTAAACTCTAGAGTATCAGGTTGAGTGTCTTGATAGAGATTTTTAGTTGGAGAACAATCCGGATTTGGAACTAGATTTGTTAACCTCCAAGATTGAATTGGAAACTTTTGGCAAAGCAGAGAATGTATTCACCTTAGGCAAATGGCTAACGATAAGGCTTAAAGGTGGTATTCACCTTAGGCAAATGGCTAAGGATAAGGCTTAAAGGTGGTGCAAATAATCTTGATTTCTACAACACCTTACGCCATAAGTCGAATAACTTTGTGGGGGAATTGGTGCTTGCTATTGGAGAAAGGCTTGGTTCCTCTGAAGAGATTCACGACCGTGTAGATCTGTCTTTTCAAAATTTCTTCGGTTGGTATGCCAGTGGTGATCTTCCAGATCTCTCAGATATTATCTCTCCTAGTGTTTCAGATGAAGAAAATGCAATGTTAGCATGTGAGGGATTTCTTTTTGAGAGTTTCGTTAAGTATGTTCGTGTTTATAACCACGGTTTTCTTCTATCAAAAGTGAGGGTATCCAATATATTGTAGGAGGTATTGTCTTCTTTTCTCTAAAAAAAACGGATCAACCTTTAAGTTTGGTTTTGAATCTGAGTTATACTTCTGTAGCTTGACATAATATGCATTTCATTTTGCTGAAAAATATATATGGGATGAATAAAATTTTCAATACCCTGTTTGCAGTATATGTTTGTTAATTAATAATTATCTGTACTAGCTAGAATATTCTACTCGCTGTGTTCATAATTAATTATATTTATGTATTATTAATTTTATCATTACTTTCCATGAATGAAATGGGCTCAACTAATAACGATAGAACTCTTTTCTTAGCTCTCGCATCTGGAGCTCCATGCCCATCTCCATATTGGTATGTGCATTGAGCTATCCGAGCAAGATTAAAAGCTGTTTCAACAATAATATCTTCAAATGAATGCTCTTCACTTCTATCCTTATTCATTTTCTTCCACGTTCTGTCAATCATATTCCTGAAATATTTTACAGCCAATTCCTCAGACACACCAGTTTCGCTCATGTAGCATCTTATTGAACTTGCAGTTTCTCCTCTCTCAAATTCGGCCTGTGTTACAACATTACAAAACGTACAAGTACGTCAATGCAAAAAACAAGATACATTAGCTATCAAGTAAAAGCAAGAGTATTTTTCATCAATTTTGCCACGAGACTTTTAAAATTAATGAGAAAGCCACTAAGACTCCAAGATTTTAGTTATATGGCCACATAGACCCTTTTTGGACAATTATTCTTTTGTTAAATATATTTATATAGGTCCATGTAGCCAAAGTAAATAATTGTCCAAAACAAGGTTTTTGTGACCCAAAAAGGAGTTTGTATGGTTTATATGTAGATTTAAGCAAACCCTAAAGATTTTGGGAGCTTTTTCCCTAAAATTAATTGAGTCAAATGAATGAAAAATCTTACCTTTGAAGTTCCCAAATCATTGCAAAGTCGGAAAATTATGGACGGGTGGCGCAAGAGATCATGGCATTTTTGCAAGGACTCAAGTGCCTCCTTGTTGATAGTTCCACTAATTAAGAAGTAGGAATGAACCAGGATAAGTACTCCAGATACTGATCGCCAGGCATTTTCAAAATAGTCCTCAAATGTTGGCGTGTACTTGTTGTGACTCCATTTTGCTTCTTGTAAAAATGCTTTGCACATATCCTTCCACTAAACAAAAAATTTAAGTTAGTTGGATGTGGTAAAAGAGGACAAGATTAATGTGCTAGCTAATTAATACCGCTTTTGTCAAGTATGGAATGACGTTTTCTCCATGTTGTTTGAGAGTGTCATAAGCCATCGCATTGACAGTATTATAGAGAGCAAGGAAACTTAGCTTCATATAGTCTGGAAGATCATTCACAGCATTGATATCCCATCTGACAAGTGACAATAACAACATTAAGAACTCAAATTTATGAACTAAATAGTTTATATATATGCTCTTAATAATTAGTACAAACCTTTCAATGGCATCTGTAAAAAGCTCCAATTCATCTAAAGTTCCATATACATCATAGATGTCATCAATGGTAGTAATAAATGATGTCACCTTTGTTAGCCCTTTTCGGCAATTACTATATTGTGGATCAGGAACCATTCCAACACTCCAAAGGAAGCATTCTGTTAGCCTGTCCCTCGCAAACTTCAACTTGTTTGCCAAATCAATTTCTTTCCACCACCTAATTGACAAACTAAATTAGTACTTTATGACATTTGGAGCCATTAACGTTATTCTTCATAACATAATATATTTTTTGCATATGGTTTTTTAATTAGTGTACCTTGACACGTCTTTAAGATCTTCTTGGTATATCGATTGCACCCTGTTGAAATCCAGCATGGCAAGTTCAAGTAACAAGTTATTGGCGTTTTTTCTTTTTCTGTATGATTCAATATACCATCGGGCTTCGATTCTAGGCATTCGATGAAGCAAGGGCAGCTCCAATGCATGCCTAATAAGTTCCGACATGGCTGGGTCTATTTTTGTTTTAAGTTGTGTAAGATGTGTTCTTGAAAATGTTAAGGCTTCATCCAAGATCTCCTCTCTTTCAAAGGCAAGACATGAAGCCTCATACAAACTTAGGATTCCTTTGACATCACTGTCAAGGGTTGCCATGAATTTGCCTTTGTGGTCCATGAAAGTCCTGAAGACATCTGTAGGTCACATGTCCATTTAAAGCATAATGCTCACCAAAAATTAAAAAATAAAAATCTATGAATAACTCTCTTTAGTTGCAAACTGGTGACTACCTTGAGAAATTTCATAGTCATGTTGCCTAAGCAGCCTGAACCTGAGAGCGGCAGCGTAGAGTTTATTTTCTGCATTGACATCATGTTGTTCCCACCCTAAAATTCTATTAAGAGCTCTCTTGATCTCATTTACAAAGCGGTATCCCAATCCCAGCCGCTGAATATCATCAATCACTTCAAGAATCGGTAACAGCTCTGCATTTTCTCTGTTTAACAAACATCTCACCTCCTCCTCTAGCTTCTTTGCCTTGTTCTCATACTTTTCATCCTACAAATTTACAATAATTTGCTGAAAATTAAAGAGATATTTATTTATTTATTATTAGCTTTTGAAAAATAAAATAAGGGTGGGCAAAAGTAACATTGGTATTTTAGCCCTCTACATCTTTCAGGGGGAAAAAAATAAAAAAATTATTTTCAGGATTTTAATATAGGTGATCAGTGAAGAAAGGTGCTTGAAAAATACTCGGCCAATTCCGGACCAAAAAACAATTATTTACCATCCTACTTATTCAAGCCTAACCAACTAAAGAAGTTGGAAAACCATTAGGCCAAGCGCCCACGGCTGCGAGAGACATTAATACATTGCATCAGTTGATAAATATGAAGAAGAATGTCACTACCTGATGATTAATCTGCAAGGACTGCACAAAATTGTAACTCCAAATGGTAGATTGATAATTGGCTGATCGTCTATCATCAGCCGGGTCAGAAATTTGAGTGCTAATTGATGAACATTTAGTTGACTGTTTAAGTGCTATTTGTGGAGGATGTATGTGAATATTTTTGTGTGTTGTGAGGGAGTGTAATTGAGGCAAGCAAGAGAGATGATGAAGTGACATTGCAATGATGCTTGTGTATGATCTTCAATGAATTCTTGATTAAATGATCAATTCATTGAGCTGAATAAATAGACTTTCGAATCTTGCTATGACGATGTTATTTCAGATGGTGGTAAGTTTAATTAAGGATGGCAAAGGAGGACCCAGACCTGTAGACGTCGACGATTGGCAAAAAAAATATAGACCCGTGTGATTTATATTAATTTTTTAATTTTATATATATATTTTTTATAAATAAATTTAAATACTAATAAAATTAATTTTTTTATTAAAATAAATACATTATTCTACGGCCCGAATCCTACCGTAGAAAGACCCAAACCAGACTTGGCAAAACCTAAGCCTGGGATTTTGCCATCCTTGAGTTGAACTAGAAATTTCAAATTTTTTTTTTTTAATTTTTTTTAATTTTATTTTCTTTTTAATTTCGTATTGGAAAAAAAATGAAAATATTAAAATTGTGTTCTTATGTGCCCCATTAACACGCCTCCATTTTAGCCATTCTGCCCTCAAGGAGATCTAATTATAATCCCTTCAAAGTAAATAATGTTAGTTCCATTTTTATTGGCAATGTCCATGACAAAAAATGTTCAATTGAGTTGTAATAAGTCTTGAAGAACTTGAAGCAATTGGACTCGTTTTTGGCAAAGCTGGTGCATTTTTGTTAGTGTTGCGTTCGTTGAAACGTTCGAACGTGTGGCGTTAGTGACACGTTCTCCATGAGGTTCGAACAAAATATTTTAGAGAGCAAAAATTCGTGGTACGTTTGAGGAAGCGTTCAAACAAAATATTCCAGAGAGCAAGCGTTCGTGGTGCGTTCGAGTGGTGTTCAAACGAGTCTTTCCACTAGGCACACGTTCGTGGTGCGTTCGAGTAATCGTTCGAATGCGACTGCGATTTGGACGCGTTTTTCAGCCTTTTCACTTTGAAAAACCATAAATCTTCACCCTACCTATAAATAGAAATGTAGCCACCTTCCCCAAGTGTTGAAACACAAATCCTTTGAGTCAAATCTTTCAAAGCTTTCAACCTTCTTTGATTCCACCAATAAAGACTTCTTTCATCTTCTTGTCTTCTTTGTTATTGGTGATAATTCCTCTTTGATAAACCTTCAACAATACATAACCCAAAATTCATAATCCTTCAAAGTGTTTTAGGAGGAAGTTTGGTAGTCGGAGTTCCGGCGTTTAGAGTTGCAGATAAAATCTACTCAAGACTTCAGAGGTCTGAAGAATACAGTGGGATACGGGCTTGAGGAGTTCCTTGAGTTCTTGCAGTCTAGAGGTACTCGAGTCGGTGGAAGTTGCCAACATATGTCTTGACCATCGCTGTAAGTTTTTCTCTATATAGTGGATTTGGCTGGTAGCCGAGATACCCGCAGTGGTTTTTTTACTCACACGAGTTTTCCACTTCGTCACCAAAATTATTGTATTGATTTTGTGTGATTCTTTTATATTTTCCATAATTTATTTTAGTTGTTTATATTGTGGTTGCTTGTTGAGAATCCATAGGCACATTAATTAGGATTTGTCTTGATTAATTGTGATTAATTTCACATAGGGTCAGAACCTTAAGTTATCATGGATTTTCAATTGGTATCAGAGCATAAACCCGATCATTGACCTATTAGCTATGGATCGTAGTCAACACTTAAATTGTCCGTCAATTTTTGATGGCAGATAATATTTACATTGGAAGGTTCGCATGAGAGCGTTCCTTAAATCCTTAGATGAGAGGGTCTGGATGATAGTGGAATACGGATGGAAACCTCTCGTAGTTATAGTTGATAGGGTCTCTTCCTCTAAAGGCAAATTGACCGGGACTAAGGACGAATTTGATGCTAGCAACAGGAACGGCAAGGCAGTTAATGCCATACATGGTGCTGTTTGTTATGCTGAGTTTAGAAGAATCTCAATGTGTGAGATAGCCAAGGATGCTTGGGACATCCTGCAGACTGTGCATGAGGGCACATTGTCTGTTAAAAATAATATACTCCAGGATCTTGCTACTAGGTTTGAGGTCGCCCAAATGAAAAATGATGAGACCTTTGAAAAGTTCTACGCTGAGATTAACGATGTCATTAACTCAAGCTTTAACCTAGGTGAGACTATCCCAACCAATATGATAGTTAGGAAGATCCTTAGATCCCTGTCTGATAAGTTCCTACCTAAGATTACCCCCATCGAGTAAAGTAATGACCTCGATCAGCTAAAATTAGATGACCTCGTAGGAAAACTACAGGTTTATGAGAAGAAACTTTCTAGTTAAAAAAGACAAAAACTATAGCGATGAAGATTGCGAAGGACGTTGCTCATAATTCGTCTAGTGATGATGATAATACCCTCACGGATCATGATTTAGCTATGTTTGCAAAAAGGTTTAAGAAATTTCTTAATCTAAAAAAGAGTGGCCATAACAGTGATAAAGATAGGGAGAATAGGCCTAAAGAGAGTAGGCATAGCAGGAGAGAGTCTAAAGAGGATAGAGGTAGTAGACCCCGAGGTATCCAGTGCCATGAATGTGAATGATATGGGCACATTAGATCTGAGTGTCCCATATACCTTAAGGCTAAAGGAAAGAAAGCCATGTCAGACTCTCTTAATGACTCAGAAGGTAGCTATACTTCTGATGAGTCCCATAAAGTTAAGAGCAATTTTATTGCCTTTGCTGCTAGTGCATCAGGGTAGAGAGAAGTTATTATTAGTGATGCTGATTCAGAATTCTCTCACGATGAGTCTGTAGATGATGATAGTCTTCAGGTAGCTTATGCTGAACTTTTTAATGAGAGTTTAGCTATTAAGAAGACTAATATAGAGGTCAATAAGAGGCTGAGAGAAGTAGAGCTAGAAAAGAATGAAGCTCGAGCTAAGTTTGAGCACAGTCTTGTGATGATTGATGACCTGGAGGAGAGGAATAGAGACCTAGTTGATATGGTCCAAACTTTAGAGGCCAATCTTGAAGATGCTAGAACCCAGTTGTCTGCATTTTCCAGTGGGAATACGAAACTAGACCGCATGTTATGTATTAGTGTTGAGCCTAATTGCAACAAAGCGTCATCGTCTAGAGCTGTATCTAACCCTACAAAACATGACTTAGGTAAGAAGCCTGTTGAGTGTAGTCATGTGATTCCTTCATTGGTTCCTCGTCATGTGACCAAACCTCGATCGAGATGTGTTGTGGGTAAACCTCGCTCTCATCCGAGGTTTGTGCATGTGTGCCATCACTATGTCAAGGCAGGACACATTAGGCCTAAGTGCTTCATGTTGCACAAACACAAGAAGAGGCCTAAGAGTATGTGATCTATATTTGTTACATCAAATATAGTTTCTCAAATTTCTGCACTAACCAAACAAGCTCAATTCCTTAGTGAGAAACTAGTTGTGTTGACTATGAACTCTCAAGTGGAAGAGATTCCTAAGAAAGTTTGGGCGAGGAAGCAAGATGACTTCCCAACTACTTCTGAATGCCTTGATAGGTATGATGAGAGTGCACTCATGTGTAATTATTCCAAGAAGTTGCATTTGTTTTCCAATTGCATGTGTGTGAGCGTGTATTTCATATTTTTACACGTTTTATTTTTGTTTCACTGCATATTGGTGTGTGTGCTTTGTTTTTGTTGTTTGTCCCCTAGTATATAGGATGGAAATCCGGACATAAATTTCATAGTTGATTCTGAATGGACAGTAGTATGATCTACACTCGGGATACAACTCCACGTACCATTGAGTATTGACAACCCATGTTGTGTCTTTACATTTATTTTGTGTGCGTGTTAAAACTGAAAATATATATATATATATATAAATTTCAACAAAATCAAAAATATTTTATGGCTTGTTCGAGCATTAAAAGCATGTGCATGTGATCCTGGTATGTAAGTTATAAGGTTATGCATGTATAATATGCTTTTATTTTTCTTGATGCTCTATATACATGAGTGTGTGTGATAAAAACTCTTGGTATATCTTGTGTTTGCACCTCACATACACTGTTCTATTTTGTCAAGGCTTGGTCGCATGTATGAGTTTTTGGACTAGCAATTTAATTTCTACATACTTTGTTTACTAAATAGTGTGACATTTGACTAGATGACCTTGCTATCCCCTTGTAAAAATAAAAAAATTAAAATTAAAATTTTACATGAGACTCAAGTGTAAAAGAGCCAATGGGCCAAATTCAAAAGATAAGGGCAAAAACCTTTCACTCATAAAAATATTTATTTAGGAGCTCATGATATTTATGGGGAAAATAACATAGCATGCAACCAATGTTGCTTAATTTCAGGTCCTAGTGGTGCTGGGTTTGAACATCTATTTTTGTGGACTTGGTTTGTTAAGTGATTGATTTCTTTGGTTGTGTCTAGCTCATAAAATAAGGTCTTATGCCTTGATTCGTTGTGAACTTATTTTTCACTCAAATGCTTGTTATGCTTTGGTGTTTATGTCATATGCATAAGTGTTGTATTTAGCCAAACTTAAAATGATGCATATTATTTCATGTCATAAACAGCTGAATATTGACTAGGTCTCATTGTATTTGTTTGAAGTGTTGTTTCAGTCAGTTTTTGATAAATATTTTTTACCTGATTGTGTGATTGCGTGTACTCATTGTCATTGCATACCTTTTGTTTAGTGAGGGGAGTAAGTTTTGTTTGCATATACTCTTGCATGAGGTATCTCCTGTTGTTTTTCCTGGTGCATTCTTCCTTTGTCATTTCGTGACAAATTGGGGGGAGTAGATTAAGGGCGAGTAGTTACGTAGAATATCCATTTGATATCTCCGTTTTACGAAGAGTTAAGATTAAGGGGGAGAAGGATATCTACTTGTACATGCATGAGTTTTATACCTGCTTAATTTTATTCTTGACAATCCCAATATTTTTCACGGTATATTGTTATTTGTGGATATTTCAGGTAAGTAGGTTTGTTGCTGAGGTGGCATTATTTTGAAGACTACTTGGTTAGATGTTAGATCTAGTCATAATGTAACAAGTCACTATTTTGATGGTTGACAGTTGGCTATTTTCTTTTTGGGTCTATTACTGTAGTCTTTGTATTAGGTAGTGTTTTGTCACAGAATGCCAAAGATGGAGATTGTTTGTTCCATTTTTATTGACAATGTCCATGACAAAAAAAGTTCAATTGAGTTGTAATAATTCTTGAAGAACTTGGAGCAATTGGACTGGTTTTTGGCAAAGCTGGTGCATTTTCGTTATTGCTGCGTTCGTTGAAGCGTTCGAATGTGTGGAGTTAGTGGAACGTTCTCAATTGGGTCCGAACAAAATATTCCAGAGAGCAAACGTTCATGGTACGTTCGAGGAAGCGTTTGTGGCGCGTTCGAGTGGCGTTCAAATGAGTCTTTCCAAAAGACACGCGTTCATGGTGCGTTCAAGTAATCGTTCGAACGTAACTGTGATCTGGACGTATTTTTTCAGTCTTTTCACTTCGAAAAACCCTAAATCTTCACCATACCTATAAATAAAACATGTAGCCACCTTCCCCAAGTGTTGAAACACAAATCCTTTGAGCCAAATCTTTCAAAATTTTCAACCTTCTTTGATTCCACCATTGAAGACTTCTTTCATCTTATTGTCTTCATTGTTAATGGTGAGAATTACTATTTGATAAACCTTCAACAAAACATAACCTAAAATTCATAATCCTTCAAAGTTCTTGAGGAGGAAGTTTGGTAGTCGGAGTTCCAACGTTTAGAGTTCTAGATACAATCTACTCAGAGACTTCAAAGGTTCTGAAGAATACCATGGGATACGGGCTTGAGGAGTTCCTTGAGTTCTTACAGTCTAAAGGTACAAGAGTTGGTGGAAGTTGCCACCATATGTCTTGACCATCGCTGTAAGTTTTTCTCTATATAGTGGATTGTTGGGATGTACGCCATAGAGCTGCATGTAATGTAAACGATTTTATATGTTTTGAAATAAAATGATGCATTATTCATTTATCAAAGTGTTTGTTTAATTTTCGCATATTATAAATTATCTAGAATACCCTAGATTACTTATGTTCCTTCAGACTTAGTATATGAGTGTCATATACAAGAAGATTAAAGTATGAAGTTAGTAATCTTAAATAGCCCATAGAGAGCAAACAAAGTGGGTACTTTGTTTGTGGTTTATATATAGCTGCAGTTCATTCTATATTTGTATGGAGACTTTAGTCCTGGATCGTCTATGTAGAGACATGAGAATGGAGGCACCTTGTATGATGTGATCATATAGGACTGGACTAAGATGGAAATGACATTCTTATAATATCCGTTAAACAATGAAAGTCATTTCGATCTACTAAATGGTCATATATGGATTGATCTTAATCCTTAATGTACTACGAACTCCTGCATGACAGGCTATGTCCTTTGATTTACAAAGGTGAGGTTGGTGTAGCAGTCCCGACCAATAGCTACGTACTTTGGGGGGCATGGTCTGTTGTGTAGCTATGAACATTTTACATAGATATGGATTTCACTCCTTTTTATGAGAAGTAGATGAGTATCTTCCTTAAGGGTTGATTCGGTACTTAAATGGTTTGAGCGCTCAAGTCTTTCTATTATAAATAGAAAGATTAAGATTCATAATGGTTATGAATAAATCGTTCATTAGAGAATCAATGGTACTTAAGGTATAAATAATTAGAGGGGTATAACGGACATTATGACCTGGCTCTAATTACGAGGTACTCGTAAAAGGTCAATTCGTATATAGTGACTATATCGATGGACACCGATTTGGTTTGACTTAATATATTATATACGGCAACGAGAGTGCAACTTCGGGTTTTTAATGGAATAACCCGGAGTTAATAATTCAGAATATTTAATTAAGAGCTTAATTGATATTTCGAGATGATTGGAGCTCGGAACCGTAGGTCCATTTGGTCCTCGTGATAGCTCGATATATTATAGCGGATTTAGTATAATTGGATAGTCCAATTATATACTCACAAAGGTATAAATATTATTAATATGATTAATAATATTATTAATATGATTAATAATATTATTTTGTCGCACTTGAAACTATATGTTAAAATTTAATATATGGTTTTAATAATTATATGATAATTATTAAATACATAATATTAAATTATATTTGATATAATTTAATAATGCTAAAATAGGAATTTCAAATTTTGGGTTTTGGAAACCCTTGGATATTTTTGGTGGTTACACTTTCAAAAGGTGATAACCTTTTGATTTTGTAACATCTTTTCAATTATGGTAATTGAAAATTTATTGTAACAAAATTTTCAAAAATCCATTTTGCCTTCGCCGATTATTACATTGTGGAAAGGGGAAGGGTTTTGTTTGTTTTGGAAATAAATAACACTAGGTATAAAAAGAAGATTTATTTTTCTTTTTGCCTAAGCTCTCATTCTCTAACCCTAGCCTCCATCTTCTTCTTCTCCAAATCCTCTCAATTTGTTGAGAAAACAAAAAGAAGAACAAAAGGAAAAAAAATATAAAACAACAAAAGTTGTTGTGTGACATTAATCTCTAAATAGTTTAAGGATTGATTTTGTGAGTCTAGCGCACACTAGTTTCCGTTGTTAACGAGATATAGCTCGGAAGACTTTGTGGTGTTGAACCAAAAATCAGTCTTTCCATCTTATATTACTCACGGCAGTGGGGTAATTTTTGACCACTGCCGAGCACATCCAAGGGGATTCGGGGCTCGGTTTGATTTTTTTATCTAGTTTTTTTGGGAAACACAAAAGGTTGTTTTAGGGCTGTTTCGGGGCTGTTTTCAAGTGTAAAAACAGAACTGAAACACAGCCACTATCCACGCATTTCAGGGGCTGTTTCAGCAATTCGCTGGGCGCAAATCGGGTCCAAAACAGTCCAATTTTGTGCGGCTATTCTGGGCTGTTCGGGGACTGTTCTGGGGCTGTTTCGGGGCTGGAATTTTGTTCAAAATTGTAGAAAAATTTCAGTGGTACTGCTGGTCACATTCGACCACTCAAAGGGATGGGTAGAAAAAAATTTCAAGTCCGATCCAGGTTCCTAAGACGTTTCTGTTGCGCAAGGAAAGCGTTTCCTACAATTGGCATCGAGAGTAAGGTTGAAAAGCGTTATTAACCCTTCACTTTTTCATTTAAAGTTTATGTTTTTATATATTTATATGAGTTATAAATATTAATATGCATGTTTTGATGAGTAGGCGCAAAATAATATTCATGTGATGAATGGTTATTGTTTTTTACGTGATGAATGAATTTTGCATTGGTAGTAAATTTTTCCGGCTCTTATTTTGTTGTTGGTTTTGATTTTGGGATGTAAGGCCATAAGGCCAATTTTTACAATTGTTGTAATTTTAAGTTTCCAATGTAAAAATTTTAATTGTTGTAATTTGAAGCACCGAAGTCGCAAAAGGAGCCAACACCACCTTGGAGCGTGATTTGAAGACCAATGGATGCCTTGGGTATTTTTGTACTAATTAGATTAGTATAGGAAAAATAAGAGTATGGTCAATGCAAAATATTTTTTTTATGTTATATATATGTTTAATTCTAATTGTTTGAATAACATGTTGTTGGAGTTTCTACGGCCCCGAGGATCGATTATCAAGAAAGAAATACAGGTGAATACATACGAGGGAGTTACGGAATGCTCACATCGATCGGTTGAGCGACGCGGTTGGCAAAAAAATTCCTTTTCTGCTCACTGCAGCTGACGCCAGTTTCTTTTTTTGCGGTGTGCTCGGTAATCATCAAGTTTTTGAGCTCCAAGCTTCGTCAAACGATTCCAAGCTCATGGGTGGACTTCCCTATCACCTTCGCATGTCTCTCGGAGTGCTAGCTCTCTTGATTTTTGCCACAAAAATCAAACATTTTGCTTCCCTTTTCCTTTTTGGCTCTTGGCAGTGGGCTGCCAAAACTAGAAGAAAAATGCCCCTCCATGGGCGTGAATGAGAGGGAGAGGAGAGAAGAGAGAGTTGGAATGTGTAATAATTAATTGATTTCTAAAATCAATTTACCATATACCAAAAATTTGATTTTCAAAAATCAAGTCATTAATGGCTTGCCAACTACCAACATCAACTCACATCAATCAATGAATAGTGACTGGTGTCAATCACTCAAAGTGAAAGACATCTATCACTTGATTGACGAATGATGTGACGCTAGATGCGACTAGCGATTTGACGCTTGATTTGACTTGCGTGCCGCACTCGAATTGGAAATACGAATGCTCTCGTGATCAATCCCGGGCTCGGGTCCATTAATTCCAAATTAATGAATTTTCCGTTGCGACGTAATTAAATTATTATGCCTAGCGAAATCACTATTCACGTCGCTAACGAATTAATTCTAAATTAACTCGTTCGCCCGAATTAAAATCTAATTTTAATTCCGAGTTGAAATCCAATTTCGTTTAATATATCGAATATATTAATTTATCGATTAATTCAAAATTAATCATTCTCTCTATTTATTTGATATTTTATCCCAGATAAAATATCTCCGCAATTAATCCCATATTAATTTTCTCTCTCATTTAATTAATCCCAGATTAATAAAAGTGCGAGTCATACGTCATCGGTGAATCTTCGGGAAGCGACCCATGAGATCCCCGGATATGTTGGCAGTAAATTCTGTCGTCAGACGATCGGAACACGTAAGTACTTAGTACTACGTCTATATCGATTTACAAGACAAGGTTGGCTTCTAGCAAAGCGCCATGCCTACCCAATTCTCCAGAAATATCCTTACAGGAATATAAGGATCTATATCAGGCGTAGTATACGTAGTATTGCGTATTTCGATCCAGTATCGGATGATCACATGCAAGGCCTGGGGATGGTACAGTGTCTGCCCTGTACGAAGCATATATCGGATGACAAGTAACTAGCATATATCGAAGTCATATTATCCCGACGGTTGCAACCTTTTAGAGAACCAGTTCTGTATCCCTACGCGATCATCATCTCCATATGACTGGAGTGATACTTCCATCTTGACATCACACCCAACACACTACGATTCTCAATATACCCAGCAGAGGCGTACACAGAACCGGTTAAAGCCCTGGACGACCACAACAAAAGTATATTGATTGTCGCAAGCATTAGCGGTGCAAGTCTCAGGTTAATACCAAATACACCTACCCTGATTTCGGACTTCCATAGACACATAGTCATACTACTAATGGAATTCCGAGGGGGTCTATCCAGAGCGAAGCTGTTTCCCATACCATCGGTAAAACACGACCTCCTATTACACTTGCATGAGTATCCTATAACCAAATATATGAGAACTATGCCGTTTTGCCCTCATAATGCGCAAAAGTGTAATACTAGTCTTTTACGTATTTATCGATGTCTAATCTCGATAATACTCTGACTAGGGATATTTAATGATTCATCCTTCATGGATTGATATTGTCTCATATCATTCTCAATCTAGGAACAAATCTTAAGGACTTCCTATCATTTATACATCTAGGTGATCTAATCACAAATGATAAGAGTGCACTCTCCTTTGTCACATAGTTAATTTGTACAACAACACCATGATCTGTACAAATAGTGACGCTATGGGTCATAATTGTCCAACAATCTCCCACTTGGCCTATAGCCAGTCACTCGAGTGTCTGACACCCGAACTATGTACGGTTGGCTCAAATTACTGAGAAAAGGCTTTCGTCAGCAGATTTGCAAGATTTCCAACTCACTGTACCGTTATTCAAACTGTATAGTACCATTTTTATCGGTTAGGAAACTTGTAGCAGTGATCCAAGTCACTTCAAGTTATTATTCTCCATAGTTTAAGACAGCATCCTTAGTTCTCTAAGAAACTAAAGTATGTTCTTAATATCAATCCAGTGACCATCACTTGGATTGCCCTGATTGTGAATCCATATGCTTAAAGCGTATGAGACACCAGGTTGCGTACATTTTTCAATGTTTGAATTCTCAGAGAGTATTAACAACTTTAAATCTATCCCAGTATATCTTTATTCCTAGAATAAAGGTTGTTTCTCCCAAGAATTCTACGGAGAATTTTTCATGAAAGCCAAGCTTTCACCGATTATATTATGAGAATATCATTTCCAAGAAATGATTTATTTTCATTATTTATAGGACAGCCACTGTTAGTGCGCTCCCACTAACCCTCTTATATACACAAGAATCATTTTCATTTTGAATAAAATCATGAACTTTTATGATTACATCAAAATGATAATTCCAAGAACTCAATGCTTGTTTCAATCCAACCATGGATCGAATAACCTGCAAACCTTGTTTGCTAGTTTTTGTACGACAAAACCGACAGGATGTTGTAAACATCATCCAAAAGGTTTCCTTTTCAGGAAAGTGATTTTCCCGTTAAGCTGACACATTTCATACATG
>SKCR01027806.1:0-33705 GCA_019454045.1 Zanthoxylum bungeanum
TGTAACAAAAAATCAGATCTCTCCTCCCTCTCAAATTACCGAAACAGTGAGCAAGTTTTGGCTCTCCATTTTCTTCATTTGTTTTGTGGCAAGACTTGAAGAATTTGTGTTTGTTTGGAACATAAAAACACATCTTTGGCTAACACCATCAAGGGATCATACAAAGGTGTTATGGGAAACTCATCTTAGAGCTTGGATGGATCAAACATTGCTTGGAGCTTCTCTTTTCTGTTTGGCCGAATCCATCACTGCACAAAGGAGAAAGTTTTGTTTCTTCAACGCATCCGCATTCCGATCTTTGTGAGTATGATTCCGCCATACTTCAATATTGTTCATTCTTTTATATATTTTGCTTGAATCTTTTGATCTTGGGACATGGATTAGATTTTCCAACAAGGCTCTCGGCAATTAAAGGGGATTTTGTGTCCGATTCGCATTCAATCCAATTAATTCCACAATCGACATTAAATCAACATCCTAAATCGCTTCAAGTCACCCAATGATCAACGAAACAAAAACCACCAAGAATTTAGGGCTCTCTAACTCTCGGCTTTTAGGGTTTATTATGCCAAATTACAAATCCAATCCAATTGAATCAAATTCAACATTAAATCAATATCCCCAAATGATTTCCAACTCATCCAATGAATCAAAATGAAAATACCAAGACATTATGGTTCATGTCATTTTCGGCCAAGCCTTCCAAAATTGGGGAAATTTGTTCCAAACAAAATTTAATCAAATTGATCCAATCAATCTTCAATTAAACATGTAATAAGCATACTTAATTATCCAATTCAACCAAATGATGCTTAAAATCATTTCACCCAATTTTAACCCTAAAAAAAGGTTTCATGCTTAATTTAGGCTCAAGATACCATTATTGGTTTCTAATTAGGTCCCAAGAATGAAATCAAGCAAGAAACACATCTGAATATACAACAAAGTATGGCGGAATCATACTCACATTGAACGGATCTTGCGACGCGATGAACACAAGCCTTCAAGCCCCTTGAACTCTCGGTAGTGGGCTCCTTGTTCTGTAGTGGACTGCTCGGCAGTGGGTGGTGTTGCTCCTCCAAGATTCAGCCATGGATGTCCTCCATTGAAGCTCCAAGCTTTGTGATTCCAAGCTCACGAAATCGGTTCCCTATCACCTTAGGAAGACTCATTGTGTGCTAGCACTTTGATTTTGCAACAAACTCATCTCTTGCTTCTCTTCTTGTATACGGTAGAACCAGATTTTGGAGAAGAATAAGAAGATGGCTCAAAGCCGAATGAGAGATAAGAGGGAAGAAATGGGTTTCCTAGAAACCGTCAGTAGTAGAGAGAGAGAAGGAAAAAAATGTTTTTATATATTTGATTTTCTAAATATCAAATACCAAAAACCCTTTACAAATTTCAAAAGTCAAAAAGGCAAAAGGCAATCAATTCCTTTCCAACTACCACATCACTATTCACATCAATCAATCAATCAAGTGACAAGTTGTCACATCACTCAAAGTGACAAATGATTTGACGCTTGATGCGACTAGCGATTTGACGCTTGATGTGACTTGCGTGCCGCACTCGAATTCGAAATGCGAATGCATTCGCAAACACTCTCGGGCTCGGGTTCGCTAATTCCAAATTAACAAATTTTCTGTTGCGACGTAAGTAAATGATTATGCCTAGCGAAATCACTATTCATGTCGCTAACGAATTAATTCTAAATTAACTCGTTCGCCCGAATTAAAATCTAATTTCAATTCCGCGTCGAAATCCAATTTCGTATAATATATCAAATATATTATTTTATAGATTAATTCCAAATTAATCGCTCTCTCTCTTTAATTAATATTTTATCCCAGATAAAATATCTCCATAATTAATCCCTGATTAATTTTCTCTCTCATCTTATTAATCTCATATTAATAAAGTGCGAGTCATACGTCATCGGTGAATCTTCGAGAAGTGACCCATGAGATCCCCGGATATGTTGGCAGTAATTACGGTCATCGGACTATCCGAACACGTAAGTACCAAGTACTACGTTTATACCGATTTACAAGACAAGGTTGGCTTCTAGCAAAGCACCATGCCTACCCAATTCTCCAGAAATATCCTTACAGGAATAAAGGATCTATATTAGGCGTAGTATACGTAGTATTGCGTATATCGATCCAATATCAGATCTCACGTGTTAGGCCTGGGGCTGGAATTGTGTCTGCCCCGTACGAAGCACATATCGGATCTCTGGTAACTAGTCTTTATAATCGGATAAACATGACCTAGTCATAATATCCCGATAGCTCAAGCATATAAGAGAACAAGTTTCGTATCCTACGTGACCATCATCTCCACTATGAATGGAGTGATACTTCCGTCTTGACATCACACCCAACACACTACGATTCTCAATATACCTAGAATAGGCGTACACATAACCTGTTAAAGCCCTGGACGATCGCAACCAAAGCATATTGATTGTCGCAAGTATTAGCGGTGCAAGTCTCAGGTTAAGACCAAATACACCTACCCTGATTGCAGACTCCCATAGACACATAGTCATACTACCAATGGGATTCCACGGGGTCTATCCAGAGCGAAGTTATTTCCCGTACTATCGGTAAATCACAACCTCATATCAAACTTGCATGAGTATCATATACCCAAATATATGAGAACTATACCATTGTGCCCTCATAACGTGCACAAGTGTAATACTAGTCTTTTACGTATTACCGATGTCCAATCTCGATAATACTCTAACTATGGATATTTAATGATTTATCCTTCATGGACTGATACTGTCTCATATCATTCTTAATCCAGGAACAAATCATAAGGACCTCCTATCATTTATACATCTTGGTGATTTAATCACAAATGATAAGAGAGCAATCTCATTTGTCACATAGTTAATTTGTACAACAACACCATGATCTGTACAAATAGTGATGCTATGGGTCATAATTGTCCAACAGTATTATTATCGAGACTGGACATCGATAATGCGAAATAGGCTAGCATTACACTTGTGCGAGTTATGGAAGCTTAACGGTATAGTTCTCATATATTTAAGTATTGGACACTTATGCCAGTGTGATAGGAGGTTCTGTTAGCCATTGGACTGGGAATAGCTTTGCTCTGGATAGACCCATCGGAATCCCATTGGTAGTATGACTATGTGTCTATGGGAATTCGAATCAGGGTAGGTGTATGTGGTCTTAACCCGAGACTTGCTTCGCTAATACTTGCGACATGGCCGAATTCCTTTGACATGGCCGAATGTACCATAGTATGTGCTCATGGTGATTTTTTGAAAATTAGCAATGGATGTGTTGTTGGCATGAAATGTATGTTAAATGTTGATTTAATTAGATTAAAATCAAATTGCATGATAATTTCTTTGCCATTGCTGTGAGCCTAAGCATGTTGTAGAATTGATTTTGCTTCAATTTATGTTGGACATGAATTGGAATTAATGAGCATGATTAATTGGATTAATTAGTGTTAACTACACTTGAATTGGATTAATATGTAATTTGGAATAATGTATTATTTTAATTTGTTGTAATTGGGCTAAATGGGCTTATTTAGGCCAAGTTTGGTTTTGGACAATTGGGTTGGATCCAATTGGGCATAAAATCATTTCCATAAAAGTCCAAATATGACAATTGGGCCTTTAACAATTTAATTGGGCCTAAATTGATTTTTAGCATAGGGTGATTCCTATTTGGGCCTTGGCATTTTGGGTTTGATCCATATTGGGCAAAGCCCATGCCTAAAGAATAAATTGAAAGCCCATTGGACTTTAATTGAATAGTATTGGATACTAATTGGGCCTTTGAGACCATTAAGATTGGATTTGGAATCCAAGTCTAAAAGGCACTATTAAAAGTGTAATTTTTTAATTTGGAATTAAATATGAATTAGTATTGGATACAATTTAAATTGGATTTAAAATTGTAGTTCGATATAATTCAAGAATACGTACTTTGAGTATTTATTCTTAAACGAGTTGGACTCGTGTAAATCAAATCGTTGTATGAACATTGGATGGTCATTAATCAAAGATTAATTAATTGGATTAGATTGATTGAACAACATGCTTTGTGTGAATACTTGGATGTATTTGTATGAATAATATATATCGGATGGATATTAGTTGGGTGGGGGCAATTTTGGAAATTGTTGTAAGTATGGTACTAATTTGAAAGTGGACCTGCGTGTCAAGCCTTTCACCTCCTTATCTCTTTGTATTTCTCTTCACACCAATTCCCCTCAATACAAATGAGGTTTATTTAATGTATTATGTAATTGGGTAGAAGTATGAATAGTGCTAGCGGGAGAGAGGAAAATGTGAGATTTGTTCTAGGAACAAATTATTATATATCCATCCGCATATCATTATTAATTGTATTTACGCCTTATTATGCTTTTAGAACGTATGTTTAAGGGTGTATGATGAGGCCTAATAAAAGATAATAAATTGGTTGCCAATTTACGCGAAAAAACCTCCCTTTAATATTAAGCGATTTCCTTCCATTGAGTGGTTCTTTCTCAAGATCCAATATTGGCATTGGTTTTTTGGCCAAAGTCAAGATCATTGTCCATCGCGGATGTGTTTGAACCACGAAAGCTTTGTTAAATATCGCATGTCTTGGGCAGTTGTGACTTGTTTGATAAAGTCAAGGTCAGTTCTGTACATCGATGTGGATTACTAAGCTTTCCCACTGTCAATGGGTCATGCTTAACTGGAATCATTAAGCTTGTTGAGCCAAAGCCAAGGCTTAGTTGATTCAGAGGAAAATGTTAGGAAATATATATTGGATATATATCTCGGACTTGGAGGTCCACCTACCAGATCTAGGAATTGGATAAGATCCAATTGATCTTAGAGATCTACCTAGTTAAGTTTCATAAAGCTTGTTGGCTAAAGTCAAGGTTGTGTGTTATTAAATGGGATCCTAGCCGACTACGAAAATGGGTTTCCCGAGTACTCCACAGAGGGTTAGAGGCTCGCCGAAAAATAGTGGGAGGCTAGTATTAAATTTACAATTTCGTTTAAATACTTGCCAATACGCGCTCTTTTATTTTTTTTATCGTAGTTATAAATATATTAGTTGGATTAATATTGAAAATTGCTTTCTTTGAACAGTTAGACTGTACAAGACACTACTCCACTTGTAGTTAGTTATATAGTTAGACTACAGTAACCATTACATTTTGATTGTACCTGATATCGTTGATTGAATAGTTGGACTATTGCAATCAAGATGGCTGGAAAGATTAGCGTTAGGGACATCGTCATGGGAGGTAATGTCTTTAACGGCTCCAATTTTCCAGATTGGGAGATAAACCTTAGGATCATCATAGGAGTTGAGAAGTTACTCTATGTCATAAAGAAACCTCTCGGGCCTGACCCCGAAGTTGAGCAAATAGTAGAGCATGAGCTTTGGAAGACTCATCGTGATGATAACTTTAGTGCTCAATCTGTAATGCTTGCCGTAATGACTCCTCAATTTCGTCGTCAGAACAAAGGATTGGATTTTTGATTCTTGATGTGGTACTCACATATGTACCACAGATTGAGCACTAAATGGTGTTTTAGGCACTTTCCCTAATAAACAAGATTTGCAGAGATCATATGAATTAGGATCAAATCCATCCA
Organism: Zanthoxylum bungeanum; assembly: GCA_019454045.1. Lineage (NCBI taxonomy): Eukaryota > Viridiplantae > Streptophyta > Magnoliopsida > Sapindales > Rutaceae > Zanthoxylum > Zanthoxylum bungeanum. The sequence goes on from SKCR01027806.1 coordinate 5,657, forward strand.
AGTATCTGCTCTTCCGAAGAGTGGATATACGAGTCTTGTCAATGTGTCCCAAACATCAATGCCACAGATAAGTCTCATCTGTTTTACTTAGTTTGAGCCTTTTGTTTGTCATGTTATATGTTTAAGATTAATTTATATTCAAAATATAAAGACTATTATTAACATGTACCGTACATATCAAAATGTCATATTTATATACAAAACACCTAGAGTTCTAGAATACAAAGGTACACCTGCAAAGGGTTAAAAAAAATGCAGAGAATATCTTCCTTAGTCAAACTAGGTATAAAATAACAGTCACCTAATGTAATTAGATGCCCCAAGGGCGGATACAAAACATAGGTCCCAACGGCCATAACAACGACTCTCATAATGTTTCTGACTCGTAGGTCAATCTCATCTGAATCCAATATCCTGCTAATCAGCAGATCCTGCACACCAGTACATATGTGAGTACCACATCTAGAATCAAAAATCCAATTTTTAAAACCAGTAGTGGACATGTTTATAATAAAAATACATGAGCACTAAAGTTTTCTTAGTTCAATACCCATCTTAATGCAATCACTATGATGCTAATAACTTTTGCATAACATCACCCTATCAAAACTGCACAATTCAAGTGTTGGGTCAAGATGGCATTACCTCATCTCATTTGATTTCCTTCATCTATAGAGTCTCATATGGTTGCTATTCTTCTTCTTAGCTTGTTATGTGAGGATTTGTATTTGTTTCCACTACTTTCATTTTTCTTTCTTCTTCTTACTTTCTTCTTCTTTCTCTCAAATATTATGGATTAGTGAATAGTACCTCTTATTTTTAGTACGGGCTAATTTGGCTAATCTGTAATGTTTTAATTTGAAGAAAAATCATAATTTTGGAGAGAAATGTAGAATTCTCTAGATAGGTTTGAGGTACTATTCGTCTGAATTTTTGAGTTACATTTTTAACCTGTTCTGGTTTGCATTTGGAAAAATATTCAACTCAGAAGTTGTAGGTCTTGATCTTAGCTTTCCGATGATATAAAGTTCATAAAAATCAGAGTTTGTATGAAAATGTTACTGCCCAAATACTATGGGCTGTCCGGTTTTAGTCATGTAATGAATTCCATATCGAAACTGCGAGAGATCTGTCGAATGTCCGAAAATTAATTTCTTGAGTCCATTCATGCTTGAACATGATTTTGATCATGTATATTACCATCTATAATTTAGTAGTCGTCAAGGTTACTGGGGTGTTATAAATTCTCCCCCCTTAAATATGATTCGTCCTCAAATCCTCATAAGAATTGGAAATCTGAATTTGTCTTGGGATTCTTGATATCGAATACCTTATCACAAGTTACCCATTTACACACTATCATTTTGGCCACTGAATTCCAATGATCGTATATTCATTGCCAACTTTTCTTTATCAACTATACCGCATTACTCCATAAGCTGTCATCATTTTATAGTGCAACACCACTATCCTGGCGGACCTCGTTTGCCACGACTTGAAAATCATTACTGGGGATGTACTTCAATCTATGTGTGAGAATTTTTACTTTGCTGAAAACTATTTGTATTATCTGGGTCCAGTTTGAGTTAATAATTAATATCATTGTCAAGCTGTTCGTTTATGACTTAAGTAGCAAACATATGTACTCTTTATCTTACTATAACATCTACTTTATTGTATCATACCCCTTGCTATACTAACACATATTGTACAAATTTTCTTGGGTTCTAGTGAACAATCTCCTGAATTCTTGGTTGTGAGATATATTCCTCGTCTATAATTTATGAAATTTATGCTAAGCACTCTACACAACCGTCATGTTATAACCATTTTCATACGTAACAGACATCTCATTTCTATCTCTCTGGTTATACTCAACGTCCTCTAACTTGATTATTTGTGTGAGTTATCAGTTCTAATTTAATAATTCTTAGGACTTTTCAGACGATCACTCCTAAATTATATCGTCTTTGTCCATAGTATACTCAACAACTTATTTAACCTTATTAACTATGTCTTGGGGGTTCTTTTCGCTATTACCAATGATCATACTTGATATTCCCTTAACTCCACATGCTCGGTCTGGTCCTAGCATTCTTCTTCTGAGTTTATCTATTTAACCATTCCATTCTCTTTGCTAAGTTTCAACTAGTATCACTTCCGACCTTCAAGTGGTCATACCTCTATCTATCTCTGGGGCTCAAGACCTCATAGCTTTTGGTCAATCTTTTCCTATGTTCTAAGTTTACCATCACAATTTTCCAAATACTTTTTAACTCCAAGATAATAATTCTTGATATAACTCTGACTATAACCTTTGAAATAATATACTTCTGCTAAGCCTAATTGTACGTACATTGTTCTTAAACTTTGTTCTTTACTATTAACATCAATGCTGGCGATTCGGTCCTGGTTAAAGTTCATACTCCACTCATACTTTTAGATTCATCGCTAGTAAGATTCAGGTTAACCATCATTTACACTGACTTATTCTCTCTATCTGGTTGCACTCCAGGGTATCATAGTTTCAATTACTCCATAATCTTGCTCTAACAAGTGTTGTTCCGGCCTCAACATTATCATATACCTAGTCTCTTTGGCCCTATTTATGTTATACCTCAATAACTCTATTGCTAGTCATCCTAAGCATTATTCATTCGTACATTAACGCCTAAGGCTCACTGTGATACATTCCACCATATGTTATGTTGATGCCCTTATTTTTCAATTTCTTATTGGAAAATTCTGGTGTCATTCATCCATTGTCATGTCTATCATTATTATTCACATATTACTATCATTGTTTGACTAACTCTGTCTCTTTTCATTGTTATTCTCGACAGTTCCTCATTTTAAATCATTTACTTAGAGTTCTTTTGCTCTTCTTATTTGTTCTTTTCTATGCTTGGGACTTTTTTTATCTATATCTTTGTCCTCATATCCGAGGATATTATCTTTCAAAGGTTTTTTGCCATACTTCAAGATATTGTAATACGTCACAGGTTTATTTATTTTATGGGAATATCATCGCGACGGATATCATGGTCCATTATTACTATTGTTGTTCAACGAGGGTTGGGAGGGTGAGGTTGGTCCTGAAGACCTTTTCGGTCCTGGTATTTTTAATAACTATACATGTTGTGGTTATACATGCTACTCGTTTGTAATTCTAGGATTCCCTTATTATATATATATGATTTTGGCTCCCACACTAAGGTATTAGTGCTATGTACTATTTGAATTTCCCTCTTCGACTATACTCTTGATCCTTTTCGGACTATTAGTCTTATTACTTCTTACTGTGTGTTGGACAATTATGACCCATAGCGTCACTATTTGTAATAGACATTGTCGTTTTTGTACAAATTAACTATGAGACAATGTAAATTGTTATTTTATCATTTTGTAATTAGATTACTTGAATATATATAAATGATAAAAGTCCTTATGATTAGTTCCGGATTAATAAGATATGAGACAATATCAATCCACAAAGGTTTAATCATTAAATATCCTTAGTCGTAGTATTATCGAGACTGGACATCGATAATGCGAAATAGACTAGTATTGCACTTGTGCGTGTTACGGAAGCGTAACATCATAGTTCTCAAATATTTAAGTATTGGATACTTATGCAAGTGTGATAGGAGGTTGTGTTTACCGATATTACGGAAACAGCTTCGCTCTGGATAGACCCCTCAAAATTCCATTGGTAGTATGACTATGTGTCTATGGGAATCCGAATCAGGGTAGGTTTATTTGGTCTTAACCTGAAACTTGTATCGCTAGTACTTGCGACAATCAATACGCTTTGGTTTTGGTCGTCCGGGACTTTAACAGGTTATGTGTACGCCTCTTCTCGATTTATTGAAAATCGTAATGTATTGGGTGTGATGTCAAGACGAAAGTATCACTTCAGTCATATGGAGATGATGATCACGCAGGGATACAGAACTAGTTCTCTATTATATTGCAACTATCGGGATAATACGACAAGGGCATGATTATCCGATTATAGAGACTAGTTGCTTGTGATCCGATATATGCTTCGTACGGGGCAGACACTATTCCAGCCCCAGGCCTTGCATGTGACATATGATATTGGATCGCAATACGCAATACTACGTATACTACGCCTGACATAGATTATATATTCCATAAAGAATATTTCTTGAGAATTGGGTAGGCACAACATTTTGCTAGAAGCCAACCATGTCTTGTAAATCGGTAAGAACGTGGTACCGGGTATGCACGTGTTCGGATAGTCCGAGGACCGGATTTAATGCCAACATATCCAGGGATCTCATGGGTCGCTTCCCGAAGATTTACCGATGATGTATGACTCGAACAGAAAATTAATCTAAGATTAATTGCGGAAAGATTTTATCTGGGATAAAATTCAATAAAAGTGAGAGAACGATTAATTCGAAATTAATCAATAAAATTATATATTCGATATATTAAATGAAATTAGATTTCATAACGGAATTAAAATTGGATTTTAATTCGGACGAACAAATTAATTTAGAATTAATTCTTGAGTGATTTTAATAGTAATTTTGCTAGGCATAATTATTTAATTAAATTTGACATAATTAAGTCGCAACGGAAAATTCGTTAATTCAGAATTAACGAACCCGAGCCTGGAATGTATTTGCGGGCCCACTCAGATTTTAAATTAAAATGGGGCCCACAAGTCACATCACAAATTACATCACTTGTCCATCAAGTGTCAAAGTTGAGTGGTGGGAGTGGTTGGGAGGAATAAATGCAAATTTCCCTCCAAAATTTGCTTTAGCTTTTTGGAAAAGCATATACCAAATTTAAGAGACTTTTTGCAAAAACGTTTTTTTTAGAAAAACAAAAACACAAAATTGAATAGCTCTCTCCTCTCCCATTTTTTCACTCATTGCCGTGAGTTTGAAAGTCACAAGGGAAGATTTATTGCAAAATATTTCCAAAGCTAGCACTTAAAGAATCATACATAGGTGATAGGGAAACATCCTTTGAGTTTGGAATCTCATTCACCAAGCTTGGAGCTCAACATACAACCATTCAAAGAGGAGCTTGGAGCACTTCAAAGGAAGCAAAAGTTTTGTTATCAACACATCCAACGAACCAATCAAAGTGAGTATATTTTCCGCTATATTAACTCTGAGTATTCACATGTTTCATGCTTATTAGATCTTGGGATTGATCTTAGAGACCCAACAATGGTATCAGAGCATATTTAAGCATGAAATGAATTAGGGTTCTTAATCTAAAATTTGGGTATTTTTGATTTGAGCATGATTTAATCAAATTGTTTGTTTGAGTATGCTTATATAATGTTAACTTAGGGTTGTGCATGATCAATTTTATGAAAAATTAATTGGATTAATTTTCCCCAAATTACATTGCTTGGCCAAATATAAGCATGCACCCTAATGTCATGGAGATTTTGATTTTAGACCATTAGATGTGTTTAAAATGGTTGGATAAATTGATTTGTGATTTAATTGGATTGAAATCAAAATTAATGAAGAAAAATCCATAATGCCGTGACATGTAGTAGCATGTAATGAGTTGATTTTGTTTCAATAATGTTGGACATGTATTGATAATAATAAAGCATGATTAATTATGTAAATTGGTATTTTGGAAATGTTAATTTAAATAATTAATTGTGGCTATACATTTTAATTAATTAAATTGTGAAATTTGGAATATTAGAATATAATTAATTTAGGCTTAATTTGGAATTGGGCTAAAATTGTATTTTTGTGCCTAATGGGCATGGTTGGGCCAAGTTGGTTTATGACAATTGGATTGGATCCAAAATTGGCCTAAAATCATTACATTAAGTCCAAATATAACTAATGAGTCTTTAAATAATTAATTGGGCCTAATGGGCAAAAATTAATTTTACGGCAAATGGTGAATCCTTATTGGGCTTTGGTTGCCAAAGTCCATGCCTAAAGAAATTAATTGAAAGCCCATTGGACTTTAATTAAATTGACATTGGATGTTAATTGGGTTTTGAGACCCATTAAGATTAGATTTAGAATCTAAGTGGCAAAGGCACATTAAAAGTGTAATTATTTAATTTGGAATTAAATAAAGAATTAGTATTGAATACAAATAAAATTGGATTTAAAATTGTAGTTCGATATAATTCAAGAATACGCACTTTGAGTACTTATTCTTAAAATGAGTTTGACTCGCGTAAATCAAATCGTTGTTTGAACATTGGATGATCACTTAATTCAAAGATTAATTAATTGGATTAGATTAGATTGATTGAATAACATGTTTTGTGTGAATACATGGATGTATTGTATGAATAATGTATATCAGATGGATATTAGATGGGTGAGGGCAATTTTGGAAATTGTTGTAATAAATTTAGAATTTATTAAATTGGACCTACGTGTCCAGCCATTATCTCTCGATTCTTTGTAAATTTATTCTCACCAATTCCCCTCAATGTAATGAGGTTTCTTTATTGTATTATGTAATTGGGTAGAAGTTAGAATAGTGCTAGTCGGGGGGAGGAAAGTGAGTGATTTGTTCTAGGAACAATTTGTGAAATATCCATCCATATATCATTATTAATTTATTTATCGCGCCTTATTATGCTTTTAGAATGCATGCTTAAGGGTGTATGATGAGACCTAATCAAAAAGATAATTAATTGGTTGCCAATTACGCGAAAAACCCTCACAAATATGAAGTGTTTTCCTTCCATTGAGTGATTCATTCTCAAGATCCAAGATGGGCATTGGTTTGTTGGCCAAAATCAAGACCTTTATCCATCGCGGATGTGTTTGAATCATTAAGGCTTTGTTCCATATCGTATGTCTTCCCCAAGTTGTGATTTGTTGGCCAAAGTCAAGATCACTTCTTGTTCATCAACATCGATTACGAAGCTTTCCAAAGTCAATGGGTCCCGCTTAATGGAATCATTAGCTTGTTGAGCCAAAGCCAATGCTTAGTTGATTCAGAGGAAAAGGTTAGGAAAATATATAGGCATATATATTGTATATATGTTTCGGACTTGGAGGTCCACCTACCGGATCTAGGAATCAGATGAGATCCAATTGATCTTAGAGATCTACCTAGTTAAATATCATACAGTTTGTTGGCCAAAGTCAAGGTTGTGTGTTATTTAACGGGATCCTCTAGGAAACTAGGTTTCCCGAGTACTCAACAGAGGGTTAGAGGCTCGCCGAAAAATAGTAGGAGGCCATTATTGAATTTACAATTTTCTTCAAATACATGGCATTACGCACTTTCAAATTATTTTGTCAATTATATATTTATTAGTTGGACTAATATTCTATTATTTTTCTTGTAACAGTTGGACTGTACCCAAAAATCGTTAATTGAATAGTTAGACTATTGTAATTAAAATGACTGGAAAGATCGAGGTTAGCGACATTATCATGGGCGAAAATGTCTTTAATGGCGTGAACATTCCTGATTGGGATATGAACCTTAGGATTTTCCTGGGGGTTGAGAGGATGCTCTATACGATAGAGAGACCTCTCGGGCCTAAGCCCGGAAATGAGCAGCCGCTTGAGCTTGAGCTTTGGAAGACTCATAGCGATGACAACTCAACTTCTCAATCCGTCATGCTCGCTGCGATGACCCCTCAATTTGGTCGCCAAAATAAGGGATTGGATCCCTATAATATGATGGAAAAATTGAAAGACCTTCATCGATCTAACCTTAGATCGCAAAGGTATGAATTGCAGAAGAAGCTCTTTCGCTCACGAATGTTAGAGGGTACATCTGTTAAGTACCATGTGTCACAGATGATTGTTGACAGTGAACAGCTGGGTCAGCTAGGCATAACCTTTGAGGCTGAGACTTCTATAGATTTGATCTTGCAGTCTCTTCCTGATAGCTGGACCGGGTTCATCATGAACTACAATATGATGAACCAAGACCATACTCTTGGAGAGCTGATGGCAATGCTACGTGAAGCAGAAAAAGAGCTATTGAAGGGAAAAAAGCGCGAGGCGCACTTCGCTTCAACATGTCAGTCTCCCAAGGCTTGGCCGAAGGCTACTGGAGGTGTAAAGAAGAAGAGAAGAAGAAAAAAAAGATGAAGGGAAATGTCAAATCTTCAAAGTCTTCTGGGAAGGTAATGATAAATCCCAAGATGTATGCATGCAGTGTGGCAAACGGGGTCACTGGAAGCGTGACTGCCATGAGTACAAGGCGCACATGAAGGAAATCAAAGCAGGCAAGGCACCGACTTCAGTTATGTTTGTTATAGAAATAAACATGTCTACTTCTAGTTTTAAAAATTATATTTTTGATTCTGGTTGTGGTTGTGGTTGTGGTACTCATATATGTACTGATGTGCATGATCTGCAGATTAGCAGGAGACTGGCCTCAGGAGAGATAGACCTCCGCATTGGAAATGGGACTTGAGTCACCGTTTTGGCCGTTGGGACTTATATTTTGGAACTGCCCTCGGGGCATGTACTTAATCTTTCAGACTGTTATTATGTACCTAGTTTGACTAGGAATATTATATTTGTATCTCATTAGCCCAATATGGATACTTTGTTTTTAGAAACATGGGTGTTTATGTATAAAAAATTATATGGAGATATGCAGTGCTGATGTGAATAATGGTATTTATATTTTGAATATAAATCAATCTAAAAAATATAATGTATCAAACAAAAGGCGTTAAATTAAGTAACAAAGATGAAACTTATATGTGGCATTGTCTATTGGACACATTAACAAGACTCGTATATCTCCACACTTTCAAAGAGTGGGTACTTGGACGGATTTGATCCAAAATCATATACGTCTGCGAATCTGTTTATTAGGCAAAATTCCTAAAACACATTTGAACGGGTAAAGGTGCACGTGCCACGAACTGTTAGCCCTCGTTCATAGTGACGTTTGTGGCCCATGTCTAGCCAGGCTAGAGGTGGATATGAATACTTCGTAACCTTTATGGATGATGCATCACGTTATAGTTATGTGTATCTTATGAGACACAAGTCGGAACCTTTAGAAAATTCAAAGTGTTCGACACGACGTAGAAAAATAGACCGGCAAAACTATTAAAAACATTACGGGTCGGACCGTGGTGGAGAAACTTAAGCAATGAGTTTCTTGATTACTTGAAAGACATGGTATTCTTAGCAGTGGACTCCTCATGGAACACCTCAATTGAACGGTTGTCCGAATGGAGAAACCAAACTTTTGTTGGACATGGTAGGTCCCGTGATTAGTCGCACGAGCAATTATTCCTTAGGGATGTGCATGGTACAGTGAATACTTATTTTGATTAAGGTTCATCAAAGTCTGTTCAATAGCCTCCATATGATAATAGGACTGGAAAGAAACCGGGTCTTCTCATTCCTGAAGATTTGGGGTGTTGGTTTCTATATATAGGTCCCAAACAAAGATTAAGCATAGAAATACTATAAAGAATATATATTTAAACATGAAGTATGGCGGAATCATACTTACAATGCCTTGTGATGAAGTAGAAGATCAAATGGTAGAAGCTCCAAGTGGTGGAGGATTCGGCCAAGAGGAGGAAGAAGACTTGAAGCTCCAAGCTTTTGTATTCCAAGCTCTTTGATGGTTCCCTATCACCTCTTTTGATCCCTTGCTTGTGCTAGCAAAAATGGAGAAGTGAAGATCAAATCTTCCTTGCCCTTGACAATGGGTGTTCACGGCAATTTGAGAGAGAGAAGAGAGAAGTTTTGTGAAAATCTTGATTAAATAATTTTGTATTACCAAAAATCAATTTATATTTATGTTATAATTTATTAAATTAATAATAAATCTATGACATAAACCATGCAATGGCTTAGAGTGTCAAACACTCAAACTCCATGCAATGCCTTTGAGTGAAATGCACACTATCACCATGCAATGCCTTAGAGTGTTTTGTACACTATTAACATGCAATGCCATATCAATGCAACATGTCATGTGGGCCCCACACGTTTCCCAATGAAAGTGGGCCCACGTCCACTCACGCGTTCGGGTTCGATATTTCCGAAATACCGAGCTAGCGTCGCGACGTTAATTAAATCGGATTTAAATAAATAATCGCTCCTAGCGAAATTATTATTTACGTCGCTTACGAATTAATTCTAAATTAACTCGTACGCCCGAATTAAAATCTAATTTTAATTTCGCGTCGAAATCGAATTTCGATTATTATATCGAATATAATAATTATATCGATTAATTCCAAATTAACCGTTCTCTCTAAATAAGGCAACTTTATCCGAGATAAAGTTTCTCCGCAATTAATCCAAGATTAATTAAGTTCGAATCAAATATCATAGGTGAATCTTCAGGAAGCGACCCAAGAGATCTCCGGATATTTTGGCAGTAAATACGGTCGTCGGATAATCCGAACACGTACGTACCTCGTACTACGTCTTTACCGATTTACAAGACAAGGTTGGCTTCTAGCAAAGCGCCATGCCTACCCAATTCTCCAGAAATATTCTTATAGGAATATAAGATCTGTATCAGGCGTAGTATACCGTAGTATTGCGTACATCGATCCAGTATCGGATGGTCACATGCTAGGCCTGGGGCTGGAGATGTGTCTGCCCCGTACGAAACATATATCGGACATCAAGCAACTAGTCTCTTTAAATCGGACAATCCTGACCTTGTCATATTGTCCCGACGGTTGCAACCTTTTATAGAGTACTAGTTCTGTGCCCTGCGTGATCATCACCTCCATATGTCTGAAGCGATACTTCCATCTTGACATTACATCCAGTACACTACGATTCTCGATAAACCCAGAAGAGGTGTACACAGAACCGGTTAAGGTCCCCAACCACCAAAACTAAAGTTTACCGATTGTCGCAAGTACTAGCGATGTAAGTCTCAGGTTAAGACCATATACACCTACCCTGATGCGGCCTCCCATAGACACGCAGACATACTACCAATGGGATTCCGCGGGGTCTATCCAGAGCGAAGCTGTTTTCCGTACCATCGGTAAAACACAACCTCCTATCGCACTTGCATAAGTATCCAATACTTAAATATATGAGAACTATGCCGTCGTGCCCTCACAACGTGCACAAGCGCAATACTAGTCTATTCCGCATTATCGATGTCCAGTCTCGATAATACTACGACTAGGGATATTTAATGATTAAACCTTTGGGGACTGATACTGTCTCATATCATTCTCAGTCCAGGTACTAATCATATGGACTTTCGCCATTTATAAGTCAAAGTAAATAATATTACAAAACGGCAAAAGGCAATTTCATTATCACATAGTTAATTTTGTACAATAATACAATATCATTTACAAACAGTGACGCTATGGGACATAATGTCTAACAATCTCCCACTTGGCCTATAGCCAGTCACTCAAGCATCTAATACCCGAACTATGTATGTGTCGTTCAAAAACTTGCTGTAGAACAGCTTTCGTCAGCGGATCTGCAATGTTATCATCTGATGTGACCTTCTCGACTTTTACATCGCCACGATGTATAATCTCCCGAATCAGATGGTAACGTCGAAGAACATGCTTGGACCGTTGATGAGACCTTGGTTCCTTAGCCTGTGCTATAGCCCCGTTATTGTCACAATACAATGGAACGGGCTCAGCTGCTAACGGAACTACTCCTAATCCGATTAGGAACTTTCGGATCCAAACTGCCTCCTTTGCTGCTTCAGATGCAGCGATGTACTCCGCTTCTGTTGTTGAATCGGCAACAGTATCTTGCTTGGAAGATTTCCAGCTCACTGCTCCGTTATTCAAGCAAAAAATGTACCCGGATTGCGACTTGTAGTCATCCTTGTCGGTTTGGAAACTTGCATCGGTATACCCAGATACCGCAAGTTCTCCACCTCCATAAATTAAGAAAGCATCCTTAGTTCGTTTAAGATACTTAAGGATATTCTTAACTGCTATCCAGTGACCTTCACCTGGATCGGCCTGATAGCGACTGCACATGCTCAAAGCATATGAGACATCAGGTCGTGTACATATCATGGCATACATGATCGATCCGACTGCCGAGGCGAACGGTATCCGACTCATGTGGTCTCTCTCTTCCTGAGTCTTAGGACACATGTCCTTAGACAGAGAGGTACCTCGTACCATTGGAACCAATCCCCTCTTGGATTGTTCCATGTTGAATCTCTTCAACACTTTATCAATGTATGTACTCTGGGAGAGTCCAAGCAGCTTTCTAGATCTATCCCTGTAGATCTTTATTCCAAGAATAAAGGCTGCTTCTCCCAGATCTTTCATGGAGAATTTTAATGAAAGCCAAGCTTTCACCGACGTTAGCATGGGAATGTCATTGCCTATAAGCAATACGTCGTCGACATAAAGGACAATAAAAGTAAGTGCTCTCCCACTAACCTTCTTGTATACACAAGGGTCATCTGCGTTTTGCACGAAATCATATTCTTTATGATCTCATCAAAACGCTGATTCCATGACCGTGATGCTTGCTTCAATCCATAAATGGATCGATTTAACTTACAAACCTTGTTTGCAAGTCTAGGTACGATAAAACCGTCAGGCTGTTGCATATAAACATCCTCCAAAAGGTTTCCGTTAAGGAAAGCGGTTTTAACGTCCATCTGCCATATCTCGAAGTCGAAATATGCAGCTATTGCAAGCATTATCCGAATGGATTTAATCATGGCAACGGGTGAGAAGGTTTCGTCATAATCAATACCATATTGTTGACGATACCCCTTCGCTACAAGCCTAGCCTTGTACGTTTGTACGTTGCCATCCATGTCGGTCTTCTTCTTGAAGATCCATCTGCATCCAATAGGCTTTACGCCTTCTGGTGCATCAACCAGTGTCCAAACTTGGTTGGCGTACATGGAATCCATCTCGGACTTCATGGCCTCTTGCCATAAAGCGGAATCGATATTTTGTATCGCTTCCTCATACGTAGCCGGCTCATTATCCTCAATAAGATTAATATCTATATGAGGTGAGATCAGGAACCCATACCTCTCAGGTACTGTTCTGACTCTCTCCGACCTACGCGGTCCTTGTGTATGTGAAGTTTGTGGTACAGACTCATCCCGGACGGTCTGTTCTTGTTCCGTCGTTGATTCATTGCCAGGAACAGTATCACTACGATCTTCATCGAGTTCTACTTTCCTCCCACTTACCACTGCATTTAGGAATTCCTTCTCAAGGAAAAATGCATGTAGAGCAACAAATACTTTGTTCTCTTGTGGGTGATAGAAGTAATATCCTTTGGTTTCCCTAGGATATCCAACGAAAAGGCATTTATCAGATTTGGGTTCAAGTTTGGTACCTTCCAAACGTTTAACATATGCCCAGCATCCCCAAATCTTCAGGAAAGAGAAACCTGGTTTCCTTCCTGTCCATATCTCATATGGAGTCTGTTCAACAGACTTCGACGGTACCTTATTCAAAATAAGTATAGCACTGTTTAATGCGTATCCCCAGAAGGATATTGGTAGCTCAGTGCGACTCATCATTGACCTCACCATGTCCAACAAGGTGCGGTTTCTCCGTTCGGACACACCGTTTAATTGCGGTGTTCCAGGAGGAGTCCACTGTGAAAGAATACCATATTCTTTCAAGTAATCTTGAAACTCATAACTTAAGTATTCGCCACCACGGTCTGACCGTAATGTCTTAATACTCTTCCCTGTTTGTTTCTCCACTTCGTGTCGAAACTCTTTGAATTTCTCAAAAGTTTCCGACTTGTGTCTCATAAGATACACATAACCGTAACGAGATGCATCATCTGTAAAGGTTACGAAGTAGTGAAATCCACCTCTAGCCTGGCTAGACATGGGCCCGCATACGTCAGTATGAACGAGAGCACAGTTCTGTGGCACGTTCACCTTTACCGCTAAAAGGTGATTTAGGCATTTTGCCTAAAAGACAAGATTCGCAGACGTCATATGAATTGGGATCAAATTCGTCCAAGTACCCACTCTTTGAAAGTGTGGATATGCGAGTCTTGTTGATGTGTCCAGACGACAATGCCACATATAAGCTTCATCTTTTAGATTACTCCTTTTGAGCTTTTGTTTGTCATTTTAGGAGATTCATTTATATTCAAAATATAAAGACCGTTATTTGCAACAGCTGTGCAAATTTCTGCATCATTTTTATATAAATAACACCCTGTGTTCCTGAATACAAAAGTGTAACCCTGCTGGGTTAACAAGGATACAGATATAATATTCCTAGTTAAACTAGGCACAAAATAACAGTTCAAAAGTTTAAGTTCATGCCCTGAGGGCAGTACTAAAACAAAAGTCCCTACGGCCAAAACAGCAACTGGTGTTCCGTTTCCGACCCGTAGATCCATCTCCCCTGATGCCAGCACCCTGCTATCATGCAGATCCTGCACATCAGTACAAATATGAGCACCACAACCAGAATCAAAAATCCAATTTTTAAAACTAGAAGTATTCATATTTATCTCAATAACAAACATACCAGAGGCAATGGCCTTGCCAGCCTTGATATCCTCCCTCTGCACAATGCTCATTCGGCAGTCACGTTTCCAGTGACCCCTCTTGCCGCAGTTGAGGCAGATGTCGCGAGATTTGTCCTTTGGCTTCCTAGAAGCCACTGTCAACTTGCCTTTGCCCTTCTTCTTGAAACTTTTCTTCCTCGCACCTCCAATTGCCTTGGGCCCACCCTTGGCGCATGAGAGGTCGATGCATAATGCGCCTCGCGCTTGCTCCCCTTTAGGAGTTCCTTTCGGACTCCTTCAGCACAGACAACAACTCTCCAAGAGTGTCGTCAGTATCCATCAACTTGTAGTTGATGATGATTTGTTTCCAAGTATCGGGAAGTGACTGCAAGATCATATCTATAGTCAGCTCAGCCTCCAAGACAATTCCCATATTGGCCAACTCATCAATATCGGCGATCATTTGAGTCCCGTGGGCCTCAACTGATGCGCCGTCTGTCATCCGGGAGCGGAAGAGTTTCCTTACTAGCTCGTACCTCTTCATCCGCTTATTGGTGCGGTGAAGATCACGCAATCTTGCCATCATGTTATAGGGATCCAAGTCCCTATTCTGGCGTCTGAAATGCTGAGTCATTGCAGCTAGCATAACTGACTGAGCTTGGTCACAATCATCACTATGAGTTTTCCATAACTCTAGCTCCAGTGGCTCAGTGGGTTTAGGCGGGAGAGGTCTCTGAATAGTATACAGTATCCTCTCAGCCCCAAGCACTATCTTGAGGTTCATTTCCCAGTCGGCAAAGTTTGTCCCTTTGAAGACATTATCGCCCATGATTATGTCGCGGATATTACCTTTGCCAGTCATCTTGACAACTATAGTCCAACTATAAAGTCAACGATGTTATGGGTACAGTCAAACTGTTACATATAAAAATAACAATATATTAGTCCAACTAATTATTTAAAATATTGACGAAATAATTTTGAAAGACGCGTAAGGCTAAATATGAATGAAATTGCAAATTCAATAATAGCCTCCCACTATTTTCTTCAAGTTTCTAACCCTCTGTAGAGAACTCGGGAAATCGAATTTCCTAGTGGGCTAGGATCCCGTTAAATAACACACAACCTTGACTTTGGCCAACAAGTTGTATGATATTTAACTAGGTAGATCTCGAGATCAATTGGATCCATCCAATTCCTAGATCCGGTAGGTGGACATCCAAGTCCGAAACATATATATCTAATACATATGTCAATGTATCTAATACATTTTCCTAACCATTTCCTCTGAATCAACTAAGCCTTGGCTTTGGCAAAAAAACCTAATGATTCCAGTTAAGCGGGACCCATTGACAAGGAAAATTTCGTAATCAATGTCGATGGACAAGAAGTGATCTTGACTTTGGCCAACAAATCACAACTTGGACAGGACACCGATGTGTAACAAAATTCTCATGATTCAAACACATCCTTAATTGACAAAGGTCTTGACTTTGGCCAACAAAAATGCCAATTTCGGATCTTGAGAAAGAATCATTCAACGGAAGGAAAATCGCTTAATATTGTTGAGGGATTTTTGCGTAATTGGCAACCAATTTATTTATCTTTGTTAGGTCTCATCATCATACACCCTTAAGCATGCTTCTAAAACATCATAAAGCGCGTAAAGTAAAATAATAGTGATATGCGGATGGATATAAAACAACTTGTTCCTAGAACAAATCACTCCCTTTCCTCTCCCCGTTAGCACTATTCTACTTCTACCCAATTACATAATACAATAAGAGAAACCTCATTTACATTGAGGGGAATTAGGTGAGAAGAGAATACAAAGAGATAAAGAGATAAGGCTGGACACGCAGGTCCAATTTATAAATTCCAAATTTACAATAATTTCTAAAATTACCCTTTCCCTTCTAATATCCATCCGATATACACTATTCATTCATCACATACATATATATTCAAACAAGACATGCTTTTACAACCAATCTAATCCAATTAATTAGTCTTTGTTAAAGTGATCATCCAATGTTCAAACAACGGTTTGATTTTGCGCGAGTCCAACTCGATTGAGAATAAGTACACAAGGTACGAATTCGCGAATTATATCGAACTACTTATTAAATCTTATTTAATTCGTATTCAATACTAATTCAATTATTTAATTCCAAATTAAATGTTTACACTTTAATGTGCTTTAAAGACTTAGATTCTAAATCAATTCTATTGGGTCTCAAAGCCCAACTAACATCCAATGTTTAATTTAATTCGAGTCAAATGGGCTTTCAATTGATTTATTAAGGCTTGGGCTTTGGTCAATGTGGGTCATACCCAATTACCAAGCCCAAATAAGGAATCACCCTTAAGTGCCATAAAACCAATTTCAAGCCCATAAGGCCCAATTAAATTATTAAAGCCCATTAATTAAATTTTAATATTCCAAACATTAAAATCCAATTAATTAAAGTGTAATATCAAGATTAACATATTAAACCAAATATTCCAATAATACCCATTTAATTTATTAATCATGTATTGTTCAAAATAAATGTCCAACATTAATTTTAACAAAAAATCAACTCCATTACATGTCTTATGTATTCGGCCAAGGTGAGTTTTTGTGTATCGATTTGTATTTCAATCCGATTGAATTACTAATCTACGTCCATACACGTTCTAAGTCATCCAATGATCTTATACACAAAAATATCAAACCACTCCAAGTAGTAATACATTCGGCCAAGGCATGGATTTGGGGAAAAATCATCCAATGCATTTTTCATGAAATTGATTCCATATAACATCATGTTATACACATGCAAGCATACTTATTAATCAAATTTCATAAGAACATGCTTATATCAATTTCATCATGCCATTCGGCCAAGGTGAATATATTGGGGAAAAATCATCCAATGCATTTTTCATAAAATTGATTCCATGTAATATCATTCTATATACATGCAAGCATACTTATTCATCAAATTTCACAAGAACATGCTTCAATCAATTTATCACACCCATTCGGCCAAGGTAGAAATTTTGGGGAAAAATCATCCAATGCATTTTTCATAAAATTGATTTCATATAATGTCATTTAACATACATATAAGCATACTCATTCATCAAATTTCACAAGAACATGCTTCAATCAATTTTACCCAAATTTTAACCTAAAGTATTTCATGCTTAAACCTAGCTCAATGATACCATTGTTGGTTTCTATTATATAGGTCCCAAACAAAGATTAAGCATGTGAAATACTATAAAGAATATATATTAAACATGAAGTATGGCGGAATCATACTTACAATGCCTTGTGATGAAGTAGAAGAATAGAAGATCAAATGGTAGAAGCTCCAAGTGGTGGAGGATTCGGCCAAGAGGAGGAAGAAGACTTGAAGCTCCAAGCTTTTGTATTCCAAGCTCTTTGATGGTTTCCCTATCACCTCTTTTGATCCCTTGCTTGTGCTAGCAAAAATGGAGAAGTGGAAGATCAAATCTTCCTTGCCCTTGACAATGGGTTCACGGCAATTTGAGAGAGAAGAGAGAGTTTTGTGAAATGTCTTGATTAATAATCTTTGTATTACCAAAAATCAATTTATATTTATGTTATAATTTATTAAATTAATAATAAATCTATGACATAAACCATGCAATGGCTTAGAGTGTCAAACACTCAAACTCCATGCAATGCCTTTGAGTGAAATGCACACTATCACCATGCAATGCCTTAGAGTGTTTTGTACACTATTAACATGCAATGCCATATCAATGACAAGTGTCATGTGGGCCCCACACGTTTCCCAATAAAAGTGGGCCCACGTCCACTCACGCGTTCGGGTTCGATATTTCCGAAATACCGAGCTAGCGTCGCGACGTTAATTAAATCGGATTTAAATAAATAATCGCTCCTAGCGAAATTATTATTTACGTCGCTTACGAATTAATTCTAAATTAACTCGTACGCCCGAATTAAAATCTAATTTTAATTTCGCGTCGAAATCGAATTTCGATTATTATATCGAATATAATAATTATATCGATTAATTCCAAATTAACCGTTCTCTCTCTCTAAATAAGGCACTTTATCCGAGATAAAGTTTCTCCGCAATTAATCCAAGATTAATTAAGTTCGAATCAAATATCATAGGTGAATCTTCAGGAAGCGACCCAAGAGATCTCCGGATATTTTGGCAGTAAATACGGTCGTCGGATAATCCGAACACGTACGTACCTCGTACTACGTCTTTACCGATTTACAAGACAAGGTTGGCTTCTAGCAAAGCGCCATGCCTACCCAATTCTCCAGAAATATTCTTATAGGAATATAAGATCTGTATCAGGCGTAGTATACCGTAGTATTGCGTACATCGATCCAGTATCGGATGGTCACATGCTAGGCCTGGGGCTGGAGATGTGTCTGCCCCGTACGAAACATATATCGGACATCAAGCAACTAGTCTCTTTAAATCGGACAATCCTGACCTTGTCATATTGTCCCGACGGTTGCAACCTTTTATAGAGTACTAGTTCTGTGCCCTGCGTGATCATCACCTCCATATGTCTGAAGCGATACTTCCATCTTGACATTACATCCAGTACACTACGATTCTCGATAAACCCAGAAGAGGTGTACACAGAACCGGTTAAGGTCCCCAACCACCAAAACTAAAGTTTACCGATTGTCGCAAGTACTAGCGATGTAAGTCTCAGGTTAAGACCATATACACCTACCCTGATGCGGCCTCCCATAGACACGCAGATACTACCAATGGGATTCCGCGGGGTCTATCCAGAGCGAAGCTGTTTTCCGTACCATCGGTAAAACACAACCTCCTATCGCACTTGCATAAGTATCCAATACTTAAATATATGAGAACTATGCCGTCGTGCCCTCACAACGTGCACAAGCGCAATACTAGTCTATTCCGCATTATCGATGTCCAGTCTCGATAATACTACGACTAGGGATATTTAATGATTAAACCTTTGGGGACTGATACTGTCTCATATCATTCTCAGTCCAGGTACTAATCATATGGACTTTCGCCATTTATAAGTCAAAGTAAATAATATTACAAAATGGCAAAAGGCAATTTCATTATCACATAGTTAATTTTGTACAATAATACAATATCATTTACAAACAGTGATACTATGGGACATAATGTCTAACATGGGGATGCTGGGCATACGTCAAACATTTGGAAGGTACCAAAATAGAACCCAAATCGGATAAGTGCCTATTTTTAGGTTATCCTAGGGAAACCAAAGGATATTACTTTTACAACCCACAAGAGAACAAAATATTTGTTGCTCTACATACGTTTTTCCTCGAAAGAAAATTCCTAAATGCAGTGGTTAGTGGGAGGAAAGTAGAACTCGATGAAAGTCGGAGTGATATTGTTCCTGGCAAAGAATACTTAACGGAACATGAACAGTTCATCAGGGATGAGACTGTACCACAATCTTCAAATACACAAGAACCACGTAGATCAGAGAGAGTCCGAAAATTTAACCTAAGAGGTATGGGTTTCTGATCTCCCATAATGTGGATATTAATCTATTGAGGAAGACGAACCGGCTACATATGAGGAAGCGATACAAGGTATCAACTCCGGTTTATGGCAAAATGCCATGAAATTCAAAATGTATTCCATGTACAGCAACCAAGTTGGACACTAGTTAATGCACCAGAAGGCTTAAAGCATATTTGTTGCAAATGGGTCTTCAAGAAGAATACTGACATGGATGGGAACATACAAACGTACAAAGCTAGGCTTGTAGCGAAAGGGTATCGTCAACGACATGGTGTCGATTACGACGAAACTTTTTCACCTATTGCCATGATTAAATCCATTTGGATAATACTTTCTATTGCTGTATATTTCGATTATGAGATATGGCAGAAGGACGTCAAAACCGCTTTCCTTAACGAAAACCTTTTCGAGGATGTTTATATGCAACAACCTGACAGTTTTGTCATACCAAAACATGCAGACAAGGTTTGCAAGTTAAATCGATCCATTTATGGATTGAAGCAATCATCGCGTTCTTGGAACCAACGTTTTGATGAGATCATAAAAAAAATACTATTTCATTCAAAACGAGGATGATCCTTGTGTATATAAGAAGGTTAGTGGGAGCGCACTGACATTCATTGTCCTTTACGTTGATGATGTATTGCTTGTTGGTAATGACATTCCCATGCTACAATCGGTGAAAGCTTGGCTTTTATTAAAATTCTCCATTAAGGATCTGGGAGAAGCATCTTTTATTTTAGGAATAAAGATCTACCGGGATAGATCTAGAAAGCTGCTTGGACTCTCCCAGAGCACATATATTGACAAAGTGTTGAAGAGATTCAACATGGAACAGTCTAAAAGGGGACTGTTGCCAGTGTCACATGGCGTCACTCTATCTAAGGACATGTGCCTAAAACTCAAGATGAGAGAGACAATATTAGTCGGATCTCGTTCACTTCGGCAGTCGGATCCATCATGTATGCCATGATATATACGCGACCTAATGTCTAGTATGCTTTGAGCATGTGTAGTCGTTATCAGGCCGATCCAGGTGATGGTCACTGGATGGCGGTTAAGAATATCCTTAAGTATCTTAGATGAACTAAAGATGCTTTCTTAATCTATGGAGATGGAGAACTTGAGGTAACAGGGTATATACCGATGCAAGTTTCCAAACCGATAAAGACGAGTGTAAGTCGTAATCTGGGTACATATTTTGTTTGAACAACGGAGCAGTAAGCTGGAAATCTTCCAAGCAAGAGACTGTTGCCGATTCAACAACATAAATAGAATATATTGCTGCAGCTGAAGCAGCAAAAGAGGAAGTTTGGATCCGTAAATTCCTAATTGAATTAGGAGTAGTTCCGTTAGCAGCTGAGCATGTTCCATTATATTGTGAAAATAACGGGGCTATAGCGCAGGCTAAGGAACCACGGTCTCATCAACGATCCAAGCATGTTCTTCGACGTTTCCATCTGATTCATGAGATCAAACATCGTGGTGATGTGAAGATCGAAAAGGTTGAATCAGAGGATAACATTGCAGATCCGCTAACGAAAGCTATTCCTCAGCAAAAGTTTGAGCGACATGTACATAGTTCAGGTGTTAGATACTTGAGTGACTGGCTATAGGCCAAGTGGGAGATTGTTGGACAATTATGACCCATAGCGTCACTACTTGTAAAAGACATTGTGGTATTTGTACAAATTAACTATGTGAGAATGAAAATTGCTATTTTATCATTTTTTTAATTAGATTACTTGAATATATATATAAATTATAAAAGTCATTATGATTAGTTCCAGATTAATAAGATATGAGACAATATCAATCCACAAAGGTTTAATCATTAAATATCCATAGTCGTAGTATTATCGAGACTGGACATCGATAATGCGGAATAGACTAGTATTGCACTTGTGCGTGTTACGGAAGCGTAACACATAGTTCTCATATATTTAAGTATTGGATACTTATGCAAGTGTGATAGTTGGTTATGTTTACTGATGGTACGGAAACAACTTCGCTCTGGATAGACCCCTCAGAATTCTATTAATAGTATGACTATGTGTCTATGGGAATCCGAATAAGGGTAGGTGTATTTGGTCTTAACCTGAGACTTGAATCACTAGTACTTGCGACAATTAGTACGCTTTGGTTTTGGTCGTCCAGGACTTTAACAGGTTCTTTGTACTCCTCTTCTGGATTTATTGAGAATCGTAGTGTATTGGGTGTGATGTCATGATGGAAGTATCACTTCAATCATATGGAGATGATGATCATGCAGGGATACATAACTGGTTCTCTATTATGTTGTAACTATCATGATAATATGACAAGGTAATGATTATCCGATTATAGAGACTAGTTGCTTGTGATACGATATATGCTTCGTCTGGGGCAGACACTATTCCAGCCCCAGGCCTTGCATGTGACATCTGATACTGGATCGCAATACGCAATACTATATATACTATGCCTGATATAGATTATATATCCCTTAAAAAAAAATTCTGGAGAATTGGGTTGGCACGGCGCTTTTCTAGAAGCCAACCATGTCTTGTAAATCGGTAAGAACGTGGTACCAGGTACGCACGTGTTCCGATAGTCCGACGAAAGGATTTACTTCCAATATATCCAGGGATCTGATGGGTCGCTTCCCGAAGATTCACCGATGATGTATGACTCGAACAGAAAATTAATCTAGGATTAATTGCGGAAATATTTTATCTGGGATAAAATTCAGTAAAAGAGAGAGAATGATTAATTCAGAATTAATCGATAAAATTATATATTCGATATATTAAATGAAATTAGATTTCATAACGGAATTAAAATTGGATTTTAATTCGGGCGAACGAATTAATTTAGAGTTAATTTGGGAGCGACTTTACTAGTAATTTTGCTAGGCATAATTATTTAATTAAATTTGACTTAATTAAGTCGTACGGAAAATTTGTTAATTCAGAATTAACGAACCCGAGCCCGGAATGTGTTTGCGGGACCACTGGGATTTTGAATTAAAGTGGGGCCCATAAGTCACATCACAACTTACATCACTTGTCCATCAAGTGTCAAAGTTGAGTGATGGGAGTGGTTGGGAGCAATAAATGCAAATTTCCCTCCAAAATTTGCTTTAGCTTTTTGGAAAAGCATATACCAAATTTGAGAGACTTTTTGCAAAAAGGTTTTTTTTTTAGAAAAACAAAAAACAAAAAATTGAATAACTCTATCCTCTCCCATTTTTTCTCTCATTGCTGTGAGTTTGAGAGTCACAAGGAAAGATTTTGTTGCAAAATATTTCCAAAGCTAGCTCTTAAAGAATCATACATAGTTGATAGAGAAACATCCCTTGAGTTTGGAATCTCATTCACCAAGCTTGGAGCTCAACATACAACCATTCAAAGAGGAGCTTGGAGCACTTCAAAGGAAGCAAAAGTTTTGTTATCAATACATCCAATGAACCGATCAAAGTGAGTATATTTTCTGCTATATTAACTTGAGTATTCACATGTTTCATTATTAGATCTTGGGATTGATCTTAGAGACCCAACACTATGAACCTCCTTAAGGGTCATGCTCTTTCAAACTCCTACCACACTCTCTTTGTTATTCCTCCCTTGAAATATTTGCTTTGTTACTTAGATCTTCTAATTATCTTAGTTTCTTAAATCTCTTAATTCATTTCTTTTCTAGAACTCCATATTCTTTGATAGGTTAGTGCACCATTATTAATACGTTTTGGTTTGGGTGCTACTCTCTTACTAGTTCTCCCATTCTAGTATAAGAAGGGAACTCTATAAGTCATATATCTTATTTGTGATAATTGCTCCCTTTGGTTTCTTACTCTCTGAATCTTTTACTTCCTTGAAGGCACCTAGTTCTACAATAAGGTAGATTATCTCTTCTAGATTGACTAGACTTACGATAAATTCAAATTATTTCATCTCATGGTTGTTACCTAGATTCGATTGAACCTCTTGATTTGACTATCATGTTATCTCGTGATCTGTCTATCCATGTCAGATTCTCTTATTTGTTTGTTCATATCCTAACTGAGCTTTAACTTGAAGGGTGAATACATGTATTTCTTGGATATATGAGAATACATGTTTTTGTTAATTGTCTAAGTTCAACGATGGTCTGATTGGGAGTCTATTCTCTTACTAGGGTCAGGAATACTAGAAAGAAAAGTTATTGCTCCTATTGGAATCTACATCTACTACTCTAAGCCTTAAAGATTCCACAATTTTTATCAACTATGCTAAGGTTTCCATTTACATTTCTGCCTTCATGATATGTTATCTATGTGTCTATATGTACTGAACTTTCTTGTCACTTCCTGCATTCTTCTTCATTATTTCCATACCCTATCTCTTAGCTTTAGGCCGTGTTACTGAGGTTAGTGGTGATTCATTGTTATAGGCTACTTTCTAGATCTTTGCTCTCGCTATACACCACAACTATGCTATTTAATCTTATTTGTTCATGTTGATAATCTGTTAGCTCCTTAATACCTCCAATCTCATTGATCTATCCTTTTAAACTCTCATGGATCTCCACTGGTATTGGCTCTAATATAAAGATTCTTACTTTTCTAGCCTTGAAAGGTCTATTTGGTATTTTTTTTGGGTGAATTGTGTCTCATGTCTACTACTTGTCTCTCAAAATATATCACTGTGGGTACTGAGTTTTCTTACGGTTATCTCTATCCATACTAAGAAGGGCTGAGATAAGCATTTTACGTCTCGACAGACATCGATATCCTTATTCTGGAATTATGTGTCCTAGTGGAGTCTTTTAATCATGTAAGATAAGTATGAGATCAGCTCCATCATGACAACTTTCTTAACTGATATTACTAACTGGCGAGGATTTTGGTAGGTCATACCTTATCTATGTCGGTTTCTTTGGCTAAGGCAACTAATCATTTCTCTTTACGTCCTTCATTTTACTTGCTTACGGGTCTGGGTTTAGGTATCTAGAACTTCTACATCCCTTATGGCATCTTGTGTCTATTAGAAACTCCCTTGACTAATCCTAATTTCTTGTTTCACTTATTTTCTGACTATTTTTCGTTATTCGGGCAAACTTGATATTTCTACGAGGTGCTCAGAGGCTATTGGGTCTGCCATAAGGAATTTTCTGAGGAGGAAAAGGATCGTATTTGGAAGGAAGGAGCCCTACTCAGGTTTATCTAGTATCTTTCATTCTCACTTAGGCTTACTCTGTTCTCATTACTACTCTTACCATATTTTGCCTCAAGTTACTTTAAATTTCTGCAGATAATTTCTTCTTTCTCTTATAGTTTTCTCTTCCCGCTCCCTGGAATGAATATTTTTAGAACTTCACCATATATTCTCATAGCTTATCTCGAACTTCTACTAGTAAGATGAATATGGAAGAGTTTTCAACTAGAACAAGGATATAGTTGCTTCATAAGGAATAATATTTGAATAGCTTGGGATTTCTTTACTAACCTGCCTACAGAGCTTGAGGACGTACTCGAGGATCGGATACTCGAGAGGTAGTACCTTGCATACTAGTACCCCAGGAATACTACATATACAAGACCCCGACACTTTACCCACTGCAGTCACTGACTTCCTTGACCATGCTCTGATAAAATCTTTGTAACATCCCTCTCCTCGGAGAATGCTATCGGTAGGCAATAAGCTGTCTTATTCACCTTAGCCTCTGACTATTTGGCTATGATCAATTACTCTAATGTTATTCCAAATATAACTTATATATGGGACCATAGCCTAACTTAACATCACAAAATACAAGCAAAACTCATTACTGAATACTCAATAATATATTCTGTTCAACTCTGTATATGGGCACTTAACTTATTACCATGACTTATACAAAAGTAATGTATGCATGCAACTTCACTTTGACGTGAATTGGACTGTAATTATTTACTCGATCCGTTGGACCATACACCCTACTGACTGCCATCAGTATCCATTCTCTCGAGCTTGTCCTCCGGGTATACTTGTAAAACAGGAAAAAAAAAACAAAAAACAAAAACAAAACTGGGAGGGGGTTAGATCGATTGAACGACCTAGTGAGTGGACAATTTAAAACATAAACTAAAATACTTTACAAAACATTCATTTGTTCTGAAATCGAAATCATCTTCAAGAAAACAAATCTTCTGAAACCTCTTTCGTATCTGAAAATAGTTCTCTTCCTATGAAACTTTTCTAAAAACTATTTTCTGGTTGTAAAACTCTGAACGTTTCTGGAAAACTTAGTTATTTCTAAATCTCTTTCATAAAATTGTTTCTTTGGAAAACATTTTCATGAACCTATCCTTTTTGAAACCATATCTCTGAAATCTCTGCAAATCTGCTAAAAACCTGACGCATGGGGGCTTTACATATCGCCGTCCCCTAAGCCATTGAACTAGAGCGAGGTGTGCTGAAACATGCAACTACCTGACCCTGAAGCTAGGGTTTAGGGCCGTTACATATCGTTGTCCCC
Source organism: Zanthoxylum bungeanum (assembly GCA_019454045.1). NCBI lineage: Eukaryota > Viridiplantae > Streptophyta > Magnoliopsida > Sapindales > Rutaceae > Zanthoxylum > Zanthoxylum bungeanum. Next base: position 32,124 of record SKCR01027806.1, read on the forward strand.
TAGTCCTGAATCTAGGATCTGGGGGCGTTACGTATCGCCATCCCACAGTCTTGCTCTACATATGCACATGTTATCCGTCAATTCCAAAAGTTACAACCTGAGGTGGGTTTTACCCTCATGCCTTCAATATCATAAAATCATGTTTTTAAAATCATACTTCTTGAAATATTCCGTTTTATGAAATAACTGTAATAAAAACGGCTAATGCCCTATATGTGTAAAAATAAGTCTTTACTTAAAGAAATATATATGAAAAGCCAACTTGGAAAAAGAGTGTCCACTCACTGATTTGGAGTCAGGCTGGCACTATTCCACTTTATTTCATTGAAGAATATTGCAGATCCTGGGATGATCCATAACCGAGAAACTCAATTAGGATACTAGATGTGAAATAAGTTTCGAAATTAGACTGAATTTCTGAATTCCAGTAATCCTTCAACACCACATGATGTATTATGCTTGCAACTTTTCATATTGTATGTATGTGCCTTAATATGAAACTCTTAGGGTGGTCCTTAACACCCTAGGTTGAAATTGTAATGATATTAAACTTTTCTTGTATCACGTCACGATGTCAAGTCTGGCGCATCGTGACACCATGTAAGCCGACCCAGACAAAGAGTATGCTCTGTTTCGGGTAGAGATGCTGTTGAGTTTCTAATTAGGTCCCAAGAATCATGAAATCAAGCACAAAAACGCATGAACACATCAAAGGAATAAGGCGGAATCATTACTCACATAGATCGGTTTTGTGATGCGAAGAACAAGATACGTTTTTGCCTCCTTCAAGCTCACGGCAACAGCTCTCCAAGGAAGTAGGCTGCTCGGTTTTGACTGGTTTGGTCCCTCCATGATTCGGCCATGGTCATCACCATTGAAGCTCCAAGCTTCAAGCTTTTCCATGCTCATAAATTCGTTTCCCTATCACCATAATATAACCCATCTGTGTGTGCTAGCACTTCTCTTCTTCCTTTGCTTCTCACAAATTCGGTCAAACCAAAAATTGGAGAACAAAAATGGCTCCAAGCCGTCAGATGAGGAAGAAGGAAAAGAGAGGGAAAGGGTTTTCACGTGAAAACGTGAATGAGAGGAGAGAGAGAGTTAAAAGAAAAAGAAAATGCTATTTTGTTTTTATAATTTCTAAAATTAAATAAAAACATTTACAAATTCTTTTAACTTTACATAAATGCTAAAGTCAAAAGTAAAAAGCAAAAGTTGCTTTTTCAACTTCTACATCAATCACTCAAATCAAGTGACAACATGTCACATCACTCAAAGTGACAATTGATTTGACGCTTGATGTGACTAGCGATATGACGCTTGATGTGATTTACGTGCCGCGCTCGAATTCGAAATGCGAATGCGCTCGCAATCACTCCGGGCTCGGGTTCGCTAATTCCAAATTAACGAATTTTCCGTCGCGTCGTAATTAAATGATTACGCCTAGCGAAATCACTATTCACGTCGCTAACAAATTAATTCTAAATTAATTCGTTCGCCCGAATTAAATCTAATTTTAATTCCGCGTCGAAATCTAATTTCTAATAATATATCAAATATATTATTTTATCGATTAATTCCA
>SKCR01027807.1:0-33744 GCA_019454045.1 Zanthoxylum bungeanum
TAGTGTTCATTCATTCTTGAGATACCACTATGGATAAATGAGATATCCTCACACTTGATGGCAGTCACGTCACCGATCTATTAGATCAGACCTCCGCCTGTTCGTTGGGTATGGACTGATTCTCATGATATCCTGTGCGTATCAAGATATGATCCATCAGTTCTGTGTACAGAGCATAAGTATCATTATGGAATGAGCCATCTGTTAAATCCATAGGCCTGTGGTACACTGTAGAAGTAAGTTCTAAGTGTTATTTAAGAGATGCTAATAGAATCGTCAAACGAGATTATACCTATAGAGATTTGACGTTTATATTTATATCTCTGGAATAATCCGAATACCTGTGACAGATGGATTAACGTATGCGATGACCTCGACATGTATGATTCAGCGAGTTTATCTGTGGTCCTCATAATTTACGGGTAGGTAGATTATGGACACGAAATTGGATTTCATGATGGATATGCCTGAATCTAGATAGTCTCACTAATGAAAATATACTCGTAGAGCACTAGGGCAACTTTTATAAATAATATTGATTATTTATAAATCGTTTAATGGTTAAACGAAAAAGATACTTGCTTAAAGGTTTTTCCGGCCATTTTTTAGTTAATATTATTTGGATTTAATACATTGATTTTATTAAATACATATTATTAAATTATCAAATTAAGTATTTGACACATGTCACAAATATATGATTAATGGAATATTAAAAGTAAATATGATACATATATTTAGATTTGTATTAAGAACTTATCTAATTATTTAATGGTTCAATAATTAGAATAATTAAATACATTTATCTATGTTATGATTATGGTTGGATTTGGAAAATGTGATTGGTTCGCTTGTGGAAAACATTTAAAGTTGTAGTGTACAACTTGAATAAGTAACCTAAGCCTTAAATATTAATATATAAATTTGAAGAAAAATGATATTTTACCCTAGGGTTTTGACCAGGTGAGGGAGGTATAAAAGTCTTGCTTCCTTTTTTTCCTTTCATAAGTTTAAGCCTCCAAGTTTACAAAGAGAGAGAGAGTAGTGTGAGAAAAAGAGAGATTGAGAAGAAATCAAAGAAAATTTGGAGATTAGTTGGTATAATTCTAACTTTCTTTGTATCGAAAAAATATTTCTATGATTCTTAGCTATAACATATGATGTGTCTATTTTTCATCTACTCTCTGTTTTGTAATAAGATGTTGTGTTGTTAGACATTATGTCCCATAGCGTCACTGTTTGTAAATGATATTGTATTATTGTACAAAATAACTATGTGATAATGAAATTGCCTTTTGCCGTTTTGTAATATTATTTACTTTGATATATAAATGGCGAAAGTCCATATGATTAATACCGGATTGAGATGATATGAGACAGTATCAATCCATAAGGTTTAATCATTAAATATCCCTAGTCGGAGTATTATCGAGATCGGACATCGATAATGCGGAATAGACTAGTATTGCGCTTGTGCACGTTGTGAGGGCACAACGGCATAGTTCTCATATATTTAAGTATTGGATACTTATGCAAGTGCGATAGGAGGTTGTGTTTTACCGATGGTACGGAAAACAGCTTCGCTCTGGATAGACCCCGCGAATCCCATTGGTAGTATGTCTGCGTGTCTATGGGAGGCCGCATCAGGGTAGTGTATATGGTCTTAACCTGAGACTTACATCGCTAGTACTTGCGACAATCGGTAAACTTTGGTTTTGGTGGTTGGGGACCTTAACCGGTTCTGTGTACACCTCTTCTGGGTTTATCGAGAATCGTAGTGTTACTGGATGTGATGTCGAGATGGAAGTATCACTTCAGACATATGGAGGTGATGATCACGCAGGACACAGAACTAGTACTCTATAAAAGGTTGCAACCGTCGGGACAATATGACCAGGTCAGGATTGTCCGATTTAAAGAGACTAGTTGCTTGATGTCCGATATATGTTTCGTACGGGGCAGACACATCTCCAGCCCCAGGCCTAACATGTGATCGTCCGATACTGGATCGATGTACGCAATACTACGGTATACTACGCTTGATATAGATCTTATATTCGTATAAGAATATTTCTGGAGAATTGGGTAGGCATGGCGCTTTGCTAGAAGCCAACCTTGTCTTGTGAATCGGTAAAAACGTAGTACGAGGTACGTACGTGTTCGGATTATCCGACGACCGTATTTACTGCCAACATATCCGGAGATCTCTTGGGTCGCTTCCTGAAGATTCACCTATGATATTTGATTCGGACTTAATTAATCTTGGATTAATTGCGGAGAAAACTTTATCTTGGATAAAGTGCCTTATTAAGAGAGAGAACGATTAATTTGGAATTAATCGATAAAATAATATATTCGATATATTAAACGAAATTAGATTTCGACGCGAAATTAAAATTAGATTTTAATTCGGGCGAACGAATTAATTTAGAATTAATTCGTTAGCGACGTGGATAGTGATTTCGCTAGGCAAAATTATTTAATTTACGTCGCGACGGAAATTCGTTATATTCGGAATTAGCGAAACCGAGCCCGAGATATTTGCGGACACATTCGTATTTTGAAACGAGTGGGGCCCGCAAGTCACATCGCGAAGTTACATCGATTGACATGACAAGTTGATAGAAGTCACAAATCACTTTATAAAGTGACATCTAGTCACTATTCATGTGCAAGTTGGTGGAGCCATTTAATGGCTTTTGGAGGGAAATTTGAGTTTGACTTTTGGAAAAGCCATATACCAAATTTTTGGTATTACTTTACTTATCTTTTGGAAAGAAAAAAAAACAACACACAAAAATCTCTCTCTCTCTCATTTTGTTCACTTTGCCGTGAACTCCAAAGGCAAGAAGGGAAATTATTTTTCTTTCTCCAATTGTTGCTAGCACATCTTATGATCAAAGAGGTGATAGGGAAACCATCATAGAGCTTGGAATACACAAAGCTTGGAGCTTTCACTCTTTTTCTTCCCTTGGCCGAATCTAATGACTTGGAGCTTCAAACTTTGTTCATCTTCTCATCACAAAAGCTTTGTAAGTATGATTCCGCCATGCTTCAAGTTTAATATATATATTCATTGTTGTATTTCATATGCTTAATCTTTCCTTGGGACATATAATAGAAACCAACAATGGTATCATGGAGCCATGGTTAAGCATGAAATACTTTAGGTTAAAATTTGGGTAAAATTGATTGAAGCATGTTCTTGTGAAATTTGATGAATGAGTATGCTTATATGTATGTAAAATGACATAATATGGAATCAATTTTATGAAAAATGCATTGGATGATTTTTTCCCCAAATTCATGCCTTGGCCGAATGTGTTGCTACTTGGAGTGGATTGGAATTTTTTGTGTTTAAGATCATTGGATGACTTAGAACGTATACGGGACGTAGATTAGTAATTCAATCGGATTGAAAACAAATCGACACAAAAAACTCACCTTGGCCGAATGTTAATGGACATGTAAAGGAGTTGATTTTTGTTAAAATTAATGTTGGACATTTATTTTGAAAAATAGATGATTAATAAATTAAATGGGTATTTTTGAAATATTTGGTTTAATATATTAATCTTGGTTTTACACTTTAATTAATTGAACTTTAATGTTTGGAATATTAAAATTTAATTAATGGGCTTAATTGGTGAATTGGGCTTTTAATATTGTATTTGGGCATAATGGGCTTGGTTGGACCAAATAGATTTGGGCCAAAAGGATTGGATCCAATTTGGGCCTAAATCACTCCATTAAGTCCAAATATAATATAATGGGCTTTAAAAATTTAATTGGGCCTTATGGACTTAAAATTGGTTTTATGGCATTTAAGGGTGATTCCTTATTTGGCTTGGTAATTGGGTTTGACCCACATTGACCAAAGCCCAAGCCTTAATAAATCAATTGAAAGCCCATTTGACTTGAATTAAATTAAACATTGGATGTTAGTTGGGCTTTGAGACCCAATAGGATTAGATTTAGAATCTAAGTCTTAAAGCACATTAAAAGTGTAAACATTTAATTTGGAATTAAATAATTGAATTAGTATTGAATACGAATAAATTAGATTTAATAAGTAGTTCGATATAATTCGCGAATTCGTACCTTATGTACTTATTCTCAATCGAGTTGGACTCGCGCAAAATCAAACCGTTGTTTGAACATTGGATGATCACTTAAACATAGACTAATTAATTGGATTAGATTGGTTGTAAAAGCATGTCTTGTTTGAAAATATGTATGTGATGAATGAATAGTGTATATCGGATGGATATTAGAAGGGAAATGGTAATTTTAGAAATTATTGTAATTGGAATTTATAAATTGGACCTGCGTGTCCAGCCTTATCTCTTTATCTCTTTGTATTCTCTTCTCACCTAATTCCCCTCAATGTAAATGAGGTTTCTCTTATTGTATTATGTAAATGGGTAGAGTAGAATAGTGCTAGCAGGAGAGGAAAGGGAGTGATTTGTTCTAGGAAACAAGTTTTTTATATATCCATCCGCATATCACTATTAATTTACTTTACGCGCTTTATGATGTTTTAGAAGCATGCTTAAGGGTGTATGATGATGAGACCTAACAAAGATAAATAAATTGGTTGCCAATTACGCGAAAATCCCTCAATTTATATTAAGCAAATATCCTTCCATTGAATGATTCTTGTTCAAGATCCGAAGTTGGCATTGGTTTGTTTGGCCAAAGTCAAGACCTTTGTCAATCAAGGATGTACTTGAATCATGAGAGTTTTGTTGCATATCGGTGTCTTGTCCAAATCGTGATTTTTATTGGCCAAAGTCAAGATCACTTTTTGTCCAATGACATTGATTACGAAACTTTCCTCGTCAATGGGTCCCGCTTAACTGGAATCATTAGGTTTGTTTTTGGCCAAAGCCAAGGCCTAGATGATTCGGAGGATAGGGTTAGGAAAATGTAATGGATACATTGACATTATACATATGTTTCGGACTTGGATGTCCACCTAACCGGATCTAGGAATTGGATGAGATCCAATTGATCATAGAGATCTACCTAAGTTAAATAGCATACAGCTTTTATTGGCCAAAGTCAAGGTTGTGTGTTATTTAACGGGATCCTAGCCCACTAGGAAATGCGATTTCCCGAGTTCTCCACAAGAGGGTTAGAGACTTGAAGAAAATAGTGGGAGGCTATTATTGAATTTGCAATTTCGTTCAGATACTTAGCCTTACTCGTCTTTCAAAATTATTTCGTCAATATTTTAATAATTAGTTGGACTAATATATTGTTATTTTGCTTGTAACAGTTTGACTGTACCCATAACATCGTTGACTTTATAGTTGGACTATAGTTGTCAAGATGACTGGCAAGGGTAATGTCCGCGACATAATCATGGGCGATAATGTCTTCAAAGGACAAACTTTGCCGACTGGGAAATGAACCTCAAGATAGTGCTTGGGGCTGAGAGGGTGCTGTATACTATTCAGAGACCTCTCCCGCCTAAACCCACTGAGCCACTGGAGCTAGAGTTATGGAAGACTCATAGTGACGATTGTGACCAAGCTCAGTCAGTCAGTTATGCTAGCTGCAATGACCCAGCATTTCAGACGCCAGAACAGGGACTTGGATCCCTATAACATGATGGCAAGATTGCGTGATCTCCACCGCACCAACAAGCGGATGGAGAGGTACGAGCTAGTAAGGAAACTCTTCCGCTCCCGGATGACAGACGGCGCATCAGTTGAGGCCCACGGGACTCAAATGATCGCTGACATAGATGAGTTAGCCAAGATGGGCATTGTCTTGGAGGCAGAGTTGACGATTGATATGCTATTACAATCGCTACCCGATACTTGGAAACAAATCATCATCAACTATAAGTTGATGGACACTGACGACACTCTTGGAGAGTTGTTGTCCGTGCTGAAGGAGTCCGAAAAGGAACTCCTAAAGGGGAGCAAGCGCGAGGCGCATTATGCATCGACCTCTCATGCGCCAAGGGCTGGGCCCAAGGCAATTGGAGGTGCGAGGAAGAAGAAGTTCAAGAACAAGGGCAAGGCAAGTTGACAGTGGCTTCTGGGAAGCCAAAGGACAAATCTCGCGACATCTGCCTCAACTGCGGCAAGAGGGGTCACTGGAAACGTGACTGCCGAATGGGCAAAGGGCAGAGGGAGGATATCAAGGCTGGCAAGGCTATTGCCTCTGGTATGTTTGTTATGAGATAAATATGAATACTTCTAGTTTAAAAATTGGATTTTTGATTCTGGTTGTGGTGCTCATATTTGTACTGATGTGCAGGATCTGCAGGATAGCAGGTGCTGCTCGGGCGATGGGGGAGATGGATCTACGGGTCGGAAACGGAACACCAGTTGCTGTTTTTGGCCGTAGGGACTTTTGTTTTAGAACTGCCCTCAGGGCATGTACTTAAACTTTTGAACTGTTATTTTGTACCTAGTTTAACTAGGAATATTATATCTGTATCCTTGTTAACCCACAGGGTTACACTTTTGTATTAGAAACACTGGGTGTTATTTATATAAAAATGATGCAGAAATTTGCACAGCTGTTGCAAATAACGGTCTTTATATTTTGAATATAAATGAATCTCCTAAAATGACAAACAAAAGGCTCAAAAGGAGTAATCTAAAAGATGAAGCTTATATGTGGCATTGTCGTCTAGGACACATCAACAAGACTCGCATATCCACACTTTCGAAGAGTGGGTACTTGGACGAATTTGATCCCAATTCATATGACGTCTGCGAATCTTGTCTTTTAGGCAAAATGCCTAAATCACCTTTTAGCGGTAAAGGTGAACGTGCCACAGAACTGTTGGCTCTCGTTCATACTGACGTATGCGGGCCCATGTCTAGCCAGGCTAGAGGTGGATTTCACTACTTCGTAACCTTTACAGATGATGCATCTCGTTACGGTTATGTGTATCTTATGACACACAAGTCGGAAACTTTTGAGAAATTCAAAGAGTTTCGACACGAAGTGGAGGAGAAACAAACAGGGAAGAGTATTAAGACATTACGGTCAGACCGTGGTGGCGAATACTTAAGTTATGAGTTTCAAGATTACTTGAAAGAATATGGTATTCTATCACAGTGGACTCCTCCTGGAACACCGCAATTAAACGGGTGTGTCCGAACGGAGAAACCGCACCTTGTTGGACATGGTAAGGTCAATGATGAGTCGCACTGAGCTACCAATATCCTTCTGGGGATACGCATTAAACAGTGTTATACTTATTTTGAATAAGGTACCGTCGAAGTCTGTTGAACAGACTCCATATGAGATATGGACAGGAAGGAAACCATGTTTCTCTTTCCTGAAGATTTGGGGATGCTGGGCATATGTTAAACGTTTGGAAGGTACCAAACTTGAACCCAAATCTGATAAATGCCTTTTCGTAGGATATCCTAGGGAAACCAAAGGATATTACTTCTATCACCCACAAGAGAACAAAGTATTTGTTGCTCTACAAGCATTTTTCCTTGAGAAGGATTTTATAAATGCAGTGGTAAGTGGGAGGAAAGTAGAACTCGATGAAGATCGTAGTGATACTGTTCCTGGCAATGAATCAACGACGGAACAAGAACAGACCGTCCGGGATAAGTCTGTACTACAAACTTCGCATACACAAGGACCGCGTAGGTCGGAGAGAGTCAGAACAGTACCTGAGAGGTATGGGTTCCTGATCTCACCTCATGTAGATATTAATCTTATTGAGGATAATGAGCCGGCTACGTATGAGGAAGCGATACAAAATCGATTCCGCTTTATGGCAAGAAGCCATGAAGTCCGAGATGGATTCCATGTACGCCAACCAAGTTTGGACACTGGCTGATGCACCAGAAGGCGTAAAGCCTATTGGATGCAGATGGATCTTCAAGAAGAAGACCGACATGGATGGCAACGTACAAACGTACAAAGCTAGGCTTGTAGCGAAGGGGTATCGTCAACAATATGGTATTGATTATGACGAAACCTTCTCACCCGTTGCCATGATTAAATCCATTCGGATAATGCTTGCAATAGCTGCATATTTCGACTTCGAGATATGGCAGATGGACGTTAAGACCGCTTTCCTTAACGGAAACCTTTTGGAGGATGTTTATATGCAACAGCCTGACAGTTTTATCGTACCAAGACTTGCAAACAAGGTTTGTAAGTTAAATCGATCCATTTATGGATTGAAGCAAGCATCACGGTCATGGAATCAGCGTTTTGATGAGATCATAAAAGAATATGATTTCGTGCAAAACGCAGATGACCCTTGTGTATACAAGAAGGTTAGTGGGAGAGCACTTACTTTTATTGTCCTTTATGTCGATGACGTATTGCTTATAGGCAATGACATTCCCATGCTAACGTTGGTGAAAGCTTGGCTTTCATTAAAATTCTCCATGAAAGATCTGGGAGAAGCAGCCTTTATTCTTGGAATAAAGATCTACCGGGATAGATCTAGAAAGCTGCTTGGACTCTCCCAGAGTACATACATTGATAAAGTGTTGAAGCGATTCAACATGGAACAATCCAAGAGGGGATTGGTTCCAATGGTACGTGGTACCTCTCTGTCTAAGGACATGTGTCCTAAGACTCAGGAAGAGAGAGACAACATGAGTCGGATACCGTTCGCCTCGGCAGTCGGATCGATCATGTATGCCATGATATGTACACGACCTGATGTCTCATATGCTTTGAGCATGTGCAGTCGCTATCAGGCCGATCCAGGTGAAGGTCACTATATAGCAGTTAAGAATATCCTTAAGTATCTTAAATGAACTAATGATGCTTTCTTAATTTATGGAGGTGGAGAACTTGCGGCATCTGGGTATACCGATGCAAGTTTCCAAACCGACAAGGATGACTACAAGTCGCAATCCGGGTACATTTTTTGTTTGAATAACGGAGCAGTGAGCTGGAAATCTTCCAAGCAAGATACTGTTGCCGATTCAACAACAGAAGCGGAGTACATCGCCGTATCTGAAGCAGCAAAGGAGGCAGTTTGGATCCGAAAGTTCCTAATCGGATTAGGAGTAGTTCCGTTAGCAGCTGAGCCCGTTCCATTGTATTGTGACAATAACGGGGCTATAGCACAGGCTAAGGAACCAAGGTCTCATCAACGGTCCAAGCATGTTCTTCGACGTTACCATCTGATTCGGGAGATTATACATCGTGGCGATGTAAAGGTCGAGAAGGTCACATCAGATGACAACATTGCAGATCCGCTGACGAAGGCTGTTCTTCAGCAAGTTTTTGAACGACACATACATAGTTCGGGTATTAGATGCTTGAGTGACTGGCTATAGGCCAAGTTGGAGATTGTTAGACATTATGTCCCATAGCGTCACTGTTTGTAAATGATATTGTATTATTGTACAAAATTAACTATGTGATAATGAAATTGCCTTTTGCCGTTTTGTAATATTATTTACTTTGATATATAAATGGCGAAAGTCCATATGATTAATACCGGATTGAGATGATATGAGACAGTATCAATCCATAAAGGTTTAATCATTAAATATCCCTAGTCGGAGTATTATCGAGATCGGACATCGATAATGCGGAATAGACTAGTATTGCGCTTGTGCACGTTGTGAGGGCACAACGGCATAGTTCTCATATATTTAAGTATTGGATACTTATGCAAGTGCGATAGGAGGTTGTGTTTTACCGATGGTACGGAAAACAGCTTCGCTCTGGATAGACCCCGCGGAATCCCATTGGTAGTATGTCTGCGTGTCTATGGGAGGCCGCATCAGGGTAGGTGTATATGGTCTTAACCTGAGACTTACATCTCTAGTACTTGCGACAATCGGTAAACTTTGGTTTTGGTGGTTGGGGACCTTAACCGGTTCTGTGTACACCTCTTCTGGGTTTATCGAGAATCGTAGTGTACTGGATGTGATGTCGAGATGGAAGTATCACTTCAGACATATGGAGGTGATGATCACGCAGGACACAGAACTAGTACTCTATAAAAGGTTGCAACCGTCGGGACAATATGACCAGGTCAGGATTGTCCGATTTAAAGAGACTAGTTGCTTGATGTCCGATATATGTTTCGTACGGGGCAGACACATCTCCAGCCCCAGGCCTAACATGTGATCGTCCGATACTGGATCGATGTACGCAATACTACGGTATACTACGCTTGATATAGATCTTATATTCATATAAGAATATTTCTGGAGAATTGGGTAGGCATGGCGCTTTGCTAGAAGCCAACCTTGTCTTGTGAATCGGTAAAAACGTAGTACGAGGTACGTACGTGTTCGGATTATCCGACGACCGTATTTACTGCCAACATATCCGGAGATCTCTTGGGTCGCTTCCTGAAGATTCACCTATGATATTTGATTCGGACTTAATAATCTTGGATTAATTGCGGAGAAATTTATCTTGGATAAAGTGCCTTATTAGAGAGAGAGAATGATTAATTTGGAATTAATCGATAAAATAATATATTCGATATATTAAACGAAATTAGATTTCGACGCGAAATTAAAATTAGATTTTAATTCGGGCGAACGAATTAATTTAGAATTAATTCGTAAGCGACGTGGATAGTGATTTCGCTAGGCAAAATTATTTAATTTACGTCGCGACGGAAATTCGTTAATTCGGAATTAGCGAAACCGAGCCCGAGAATATTTGCGGACACATTCGTATTTTGAAACGAGTGGGGCCCGCAAGTCACATCGCGAAGTTTCATCGATTGACATGACAAGTTGATAGAAGTCACAAATCACTTTATTAAAGTGACATCTAGTCACTATTCATGATGCAAGTTGGTGGAGCCATTTAATGGCTTTTGGAGGGAAATTTGAGTTTGACTTTTTGGAAAAGCCATATACCAAATTTTTGGTATTACTTTTACTTATCTTTTGGAAAGAAAAACAACACACAAAATAATCTCTCTCTCTCTCATTTTGTTCACTTTGCCGTGAACTCCAAAGGCAATAAGGGAAATTATTTTTCTTTTCTCCATTGTTGCTAGCACATCTTATGATCAAAGGAGGTGATAGGGAAACCATCATAGAGCTTGGAATACACAAAGCTTGGAGCTTTCACTCTTTTTCTTCCCTTGGCCGAATCTACAAGGAACTTGGAGCTTCAACCTTTGTTCATCTTCTTCATCACAAAAGCTTTGTAAGTATGATTCCGCCATGCTTCAAGTTTAATATATATATTCATTGTTGTATTTCATATGCTTAATCTTTCCTTGGGACATATAATAGAAACCAACAGTTTGAAAACTTGGATGAAAGATATAAGCATGTATGTTGAACAAAGATTGCTTATTAATGGTTAATAAGCACACTTTTGGTCATTAGATGACTTGGTTTTCATTCTAGAGTTGTTAGGCTACTCAATGATGACCTAGAATTGGTCTTAAGTTGTTTCAAAGTGGTGAGACTTGTTTGGTGTTGTAGAGATTTGATTAAATTGTTGAATTTGTTTAATTATGGTTAATTTTATTAATTTGATTAATTTGAGAAATTAGGGTTTATACCATAAACCAAAATTAGGGCTTTTCATATATATGTTGTATTTTGATACATATAAGATGTATAAATTATTTTGGTAGTGATTGGATAACACCTAATCTTGTATTTGACAAATTAGGACCAAAATGATCAAAATGTAAAGTATTGGGACCTCACGACAATTTGGCAAAATTCTGGAAAAATATTTCTGGGTTGTATTATAATGTATATAAGATGTAAAAATTATTTTGGTAGTGATTGGATTTCACCTAATCTTATATTTGACAAATTATGACCAAAATGATCAAAATACAAACTAGTAGGACCTTTCAGTAATTACTAAAAACTGGAAAAATTTTCAGAATTCTGTTTTCATGTATATTTGATGTAAAAATCATTTTAGTTGTGATTGGAAATCACCTAAGCTTGTTTGAATAACTTATGACTAAAATGATCAAAATGGAAAGTTTTGGGGCTTTACGGTAATTTACTGAAATTATGATTTCTTGATTAAATATTAATTTTTTGAGTATTGAGTGATTAAAATAAATTAGTTTATTTTAATCACCTAAGAAAAATTAAAGAAATCAGAAAATTTTATTTTCCCGCATTCCACTGCGTTACCCTAACATATTGTCCAAAACCTCAACATCTCATAAGGATAAGAGCAATTTTATGGTCTTTTCTGCTAATGTATCTGGTGAGAAAGAAGTTAATGTTAGTGATGGTGATTCAGAATTCTCTCACGATGAGTCTGTAGATGAGGAAAGTCTTCAGGTAGCTTATGTTGAACTGTTTAATGAGAGTTTAGCTATCAAAAAGACGAACATAGAGGTCAATAAGAGGCTGAAGGAAGTAGAGCTGGACAAGAATGAAGCTCAAGATAAGTTTGAGCAAAGCCTTTTGATGATAGATGACCTGGAGGAGAGGAATAGAGGTTTAGTTGATAGGGTCCAAACTTTAGAAGCTGAACTTGAAGATGCTAGAACCCCAGTTGTCTGCATTTTCTAGTGGGAATAAAAAACTGGACCGTATGTTAGGTATTAGTTTTGAGCCTAACTATGATAAGACATCATCATCCAGAGTTGTGCCTAACCCTCATAAACATGACTTGGGTAAAAAGCATGTTGTGTGTAGCCATGTGATTCCTTATGATGTTCCTCGTCATGTGACCCAATCTCGATCTAGAGGTGTGGTAGGTAAACCTCACTATCATCCGAGGTTTGTGCATGTTTGCCATCACTGTAGCAAGACAGGACACATTAGGCCTAAGTGCTTTATGCTGCACAAACATAAGAAAATGCCTTAGAGTGAGTCACCTAGATTTGATACCTCAAATCTGGTTTCTCAAGTTTCTACACTAACCAAAGAAGCACAATTTCTTAGTAAGAAACTTGCTTTGTTGACTGGGTATACTCAAGTGAAAGTGATTCCTAGAAAGGTTTGGGTGAGGAAGCAAGATGATTTCCCATATACTTCTGAATGCCTTGATGCTATATGCATGATAAGAGTGCACTTCGGTGTAACTCTTCTTAGAAGTTACTTTTATTTTTCCCATTACATATGTGTATGCGTGTGTTTTATATTTATGCACATTTATTTTATTTCACTACATATGAGTGTGTGTTTTTTGTTATATGTCTCTTGGATTATAGGATAGAAACCCAGACACAAATTTCATAGCCGATTCCGAATGGACGGTAGTATGATCTGCATTCGGGATACAAATCCATGTACCATTGGATATTGACAAGCCGTTTTGTGTCTTTAATTTTTTTTATGTGTTAAAATCTGAAAAATAAAAAAAAATAATATAAATTGAAAAAAACCAAAAATATATTTGATGGCTTGTTCGAGCATGAAAAGCATGTGTATGTGATCCTGGTATGTAGGATATATGGTTATGCATGTATAATATGTTTTTATGTTTCTTGATGCTCTATATGCATGAGTGTATGTGATAAAAAAATCTTGGTATATCTTGTGTTTGCACCTAACATACACATTTTTATTATTGTCAAGGCTTGGTCACATGTATAAGTTTTTGGACGAGCAGTCTGACCCACGTAAACACACACGTATAACGCAAGCGCACGTATTGTTCAAGTAGTATAAAAATATCGATCCCACGAGGACTTAATTCCTACTGTTGTTACTAATTATTGATACTATTTATTTACAAGTATCTAATTATAGGGAGAAGGGAATTGATTGCTTTTGGTTGGTTGAATGTGGTTTTTGCAAAATAAAATAAAAACAGACTCAAAAGAAAATACTAAGGAAAATAAAAGAAAAGACTCAAGGATCTAGGGTCGTGACTCCACAAAATATTATTATAAAGATGAATTGATTCTCTTATCTATGTGTAATAAATCAGTTTGCTAACCTGAAACACGAAAATATGCAAAAGCCTATGTCGATGGTCAGACGCAAATACCCAGTATAACCCAATTGAACCATATGTCTATGTCAACCAAATTACCTGGATTCATTAAGATTAAGTTCCAATTATGGCTACCCCCGCCCGACAGGTATATGTCTATCATGTAAGGAAATCTATTAAAGGGTTATCTATCCTCAAGGAAGATCGTGGGCTATTGAATCTAAGGCTGAAACTTAAAATCTCTATGTCTAGTTCATTTTAAGTTTACCATATCAATCTTATTGGTGATCAGACAACAAGAAGCATTAAGCTTAAGACTCAATAAACAAACTTAAGAATTACCCATAAAAAGAAAATCAAATATTAAGTGTGAATATTGTGTTTCATCACTTCCCTAGAATAAAAATAAAATGCTGGGGTTAGAGGATCCACATTTAATATTTCTTATCTAGGAATCTCACTTATTATAATATATAAATTATTTTATATTCTGCTTTCTCAGGAATTAATAATGTTAAACATTTAAAACCAGCCATATAGGCGGTAATCCATTTAGTCCAATCACACCAGCCATATAGGCAGTAATTATTTGTCACATAAAGACCAGCCATATAGGCGGTAAAGTAATTTATATTTACCTGACCATATAGGCGTTAATAAAGTCTGAATTAATTAATCCGGTTAAATTATAATTAAGTGAGATTTACCTAGATAATTATATTAAAGGTTTCACCTTTTACCCCATCGGAAAATTAACTACTAAACATAAAAGAATAGAGAAGAAGAAGAACTACTCTTACTATTGAAAATTAAAATACATAATTACAAATATTATTTATATATACAAAACTAGATGCAATCCTCTAAAAACAGGGAAAAGCTCACAAGGAAAGCACACCAAATGAAGTGAAGAAGGCCTGAATTTATAGGCATTTTCTGGAATCAGCGTCGTGACGCCAAAGGTCCAAGCGTAGCGACGCTGGCACGCATTTTTGGTCAACACGGGTTGACCACGCGTGTTCTGTCGGCAGAATCAGGAGGTGACACGTGTCACGCGGTGAAGGTGGTTCAATGAGAAGTCGACACGTGGCACACGGTGATTAGTTGAGCTTTCGGTCCAATGAACATCTGACATGTGGCACGCGCTTAGGATTGGTCCAATGAGAGATTGACACGTGGCAGCATGTGATTCGCCAGTGATTCGGTCCAATGAGAACTCGACTCGTGGCACGTGCTTTCTTTGGTCCAATAGGATTGCGACACGTGGCATCAGGCGCATTTTAGTTGATCTTCTGGGATGATGACACGTGGCACGGCGCACGTTAGCAAGTTCGGCGCACTTTAGCAAGATCTGGCGCACGTTAGCAAGTCCAATTTCTCAGATTCTGACATGTGTCCCTCGGCGTACGTTAGCATGGCCGGCACACTTTAGGCGTCGCGACGCTGAAAATTACGAAAATGCCCCTTTTGTCATTTTTTCTCTATTTTGGCCCCAAATTGCTTCCAATGCTTTCCCAACTTTATTTATCTGCAAAATAACACAAAACACATCAAAACGTTCACAAAACCCGAGAAACTATACAAAATATTATGTTAGATGAGTGGGAAATAATGATATAAATACCACTCATCACAGTCTAATCTCTATCATACTAAACTCACTTAATGTGTGACCTTTGACTAGATAACCTTGTTATCCCCTTGTAAAAGTAAAAAGAAAGAAAATAAAAAAATACATGAGTCTCAAGTGCAAAAGAGCCTATGAGCCAAATTCATAAGATAAGGGTAAAACTCTTTATTCAAAAGAATTTTTTTTATAAGCTCATCTTATTTATAGGGAGAATAATATAGCATGCAACTAATGTTGCTTATTTTCAGTTCTTAGTGGTGCTGGGTTTGAACACATATTTTGTGGACTTGGTTTGTTAAGAGGTGAGATTTTTTTGGCTATGTCTCACTCATAAAATAAGGTCTTAAGCCTTGATTTGTTGTGCACTTCTATTTCACGCAGGTACTTGTCATGCCTTGGTGTTTATGTCATATGCATGGGTGTCGTATTTATCAAAATTTAAAGTGATGCATATTATTTCATGTCATAAACAGCTGATTACTGACTGGGTATCATTGTACTTGCTTGAAGTGTGTGAGACTAATTATGACGTTAGACAGTCTACGTCATAAAGAGTCATAAAAGATGCAGTGGGAGTGTCACGAAGGATTCTACTATTTAGTGGAATTAGATGCAACTTATGAAGTATTGACTTATGAAGTTGCATAGTGACCTTATAAATTAGAAGTTTTATATTGGTGTTGTGCTTGCGGTTGTCCGCATAATATTTTGGCTTTGATCCCTAAATACTGGACAACTCAGTAGCTGTAGCACAATACTATGTAGCATCAGAGTCATATTAATGTATAATTTAGATTCTACAAAATATGAATGATGATGGCTATGGGAATGATGGAGTTGTTTGACAAACTCAATATGTTATAGCGGACCTACTTCTTGTTGCCTACCTCTTAAGTGCAGGTGAGCTTTTGAGAACCATGAGTATACGATACACATTGAGATGTGTATATGATACCGTGGATTGGCACTAGAGCAAGTGGGAGAAATTGTTGGGGTTGGTGCTTAGAGTGCCAATTCGGACTGTATTTATGTCTGATTCATGAATACGAACATCCTCTTTTCCATAATATTACTTATTTATGGTTGCACCTCTTGTTTTTATATACGTATTCGATCTGATTACGATTAGATTGAAACTAAATGTTGTTTAGTGATATGTATATATATTAGACCAAAGGCCCGATAATATATAATGCAGTACACAGTTACAAAGCTAGTTGTAATTGACATTGGGAAGTGTCACTGCTAAATGTATATTATCAAATATAGTTCCTGGTCAAGATTCACTAACACAGGGCGGTTAGTCAAATCTGTTGAGACCAGTACATGTCGTATATCGAGACTTGGTCCGATGGTTTATACCAATGAACCATGAGTCTAGGGAGACTCGTATAGACGTGTAGGTGTTTATAGTGGATAAACACTGAACGACTCACCGAAGATTCTTAATGGATGGTACACCAACGTCAATAAGAATCTTCTCGGGTTGAGTAGTATAGTGGTCCTTCGACTTGAGATACCACTGTGGATGTATGAGACATCCTCCACACTTAGATGGCAGTCACGTCACCGATCTATTTAGATCAGACCTCCACCTTTTCGTTGGGTGTGGACCGATCCTCATGATATCCTGTGTGTATCAAGATAGGATCCGTCAGTTCTGTGTACAGAGCATAGGTAGTCCATATATGATTAGTAGTCTGTTGAATCTGTGGCCACAGTATACTTCGGAAGTAAGTTCCAAATGTTATTTAGAGATTGCTAATAAATACGTCGACGGGATAATACCTATAGAGATTTGACGTTTACATCTATATCTCTGGTATTATCCGGATACCTGTGACGGAGGGATTATACGTATGCAATGACATCGACCTGTATGATTCAGCTAGTTTATCCGTGGTCGTCATAATTTACGGGTGGGTAAATTATGGACAGGAAATTGGATTTTGTGACGGATATACCTGAATCTAGAGATTCTCACTAATGAAATATACTCGTAGAGCACTATGGCAACTTTTATGAATAATGGTGATTATTTATAAATCGTTTAAACGTTAAACGAAAAAGATGCATGCAAACGGGTCGAAACCGTCATTTCCTAATTAATGTGTATTGTATTTAATATATGATATTATTAAATATACATTAATAAATTGTCAAATCAAGGTATTTGACATATATCATTAATATATGTATTTGAGATATTTAAAGTAAATATAATACATATATTTGAGATATTTGTATTTAATAATTATTTAATTGTTAAATGATGATTAATATAATTAAAATATAAATATCTTACCAAATGATAAAGTTGAAATGATTATAAGTGTTTATTGTTGACTTTAAAGTAAATGAAATGGTAGTCAAATTGGATTTGACTTCTTTGATATTGTTTTAAATTGTTTAAAATTGAAATATCAATTTCCTTTATTTATCACCAAATTCGGCCAAGACCCTAAACTAAATATAATTGTTATATTTTGAGTTGCAATTGTTGACTTGCTTTATACATTGAATGGTTTGATGATTAAAGTTGCAAGTTGACAAGTTGATTTTAAATGAAACAAAAATATAATATCTAATATTTTTCCTTCACCAAATTCGGCCAAGGGCATTTGTGTGAGGTATATATTATTTTTTTTTTCATCTTTTAGGGTTTAAGGAGTTCATAAGCTACCAAATAAACATAATAGAGTTGAGAGAAAAAGGCTTGGAGGCTAAAGAAGAAAGTTTGGAAAAATCATGCTTTTGTAAGTTTTTCTTTCAAGCTTTCAACATAAAAAATGTTTCTAACATCCTTAGCTTCATCTTGTGTTGCTTTGATGTTGTCTCTTCACTTATAGTTTATGTTTTAATTGGTTATGAACTTGGAATAAAGATGTATGCATGTTTTGTTTCAAAGTGAGCTTGAAATGGTCTCATAAGCTCTCTTTTGATTTTTAGAAAATCAAAGTTGTCATTCTAGAGTTAGTAACCACTCCTTGGTGACCTAGAATTGTTCTAGAGTTATTTCAAAGTGGTGAGGCTTGATTGGTGAAGTATTGAATGGATTAAAGTATTGGATTTTGTAAATTTGGTGAAATTGGTCAATTTGATGAAATTGTAAAATTAGGGTTCTTAACCCACTCCAAATTTGGGGATTTTCATATATGTGATGCATTATGGTATGAATATGATGTATGTAAAATTTTAGGTTGATTGGAATTGATCTTGGCTTGTTTTGAACAAAAGGGACCAAATTGCAATTAATTGGAAATTTTTGGGGTTCACGTCAATTGGACTAAAAATTGGGAATTTGTGTGAAATCTGATTTTGATGCATTAGATGGTTGAAAAATTTTAGAAATGATTTAGAATCATCCAAAATTGTATTTGACAACTTTTGGATTGTGAAATGATCAATTTACAAAGTTTTGGGGTAATTCGATAATTACCAAGAAATTTGATCTCTTGCGTAATTTTTCAGAATTTGATAATTGGATAATTAAATAAATAAGTTTATTTGATTGATCCGAGAAAAAAGTTTTGAAATCGGAAAATTTTGATTTTCCACTATTCCGCTACGTTACCGATATTCCCCTTAAAACCCCTACACATTGTATGTTTAGAGTTAAAAAAATTTCATTGGCGTTAGACATAGTGAGTTTAGCAAGTGTGATGAAAAAATTATGATGGTTATAATAGTTTATCCCAATTCTAGGTATTGATATTATGTATAAATAAATATATTGCACTGTTTGACAAAAAATATTGACGGAGAGTATAATATAATTTATAAGTATTATACAGAGGTACTGTTTGGTGGATAGTTTTGTGAGCTTATAAACTAGCGTTTAAACGCTATACCAAACACATAATTAATGTTAATTTATAAGTTACCTTATACTCTCACAACATAGATTATTTTTCAACACCAACTTATACTCTAACTTTTGTTTCATATCTTATAAGTTACTTTATACTTTAATGCAAACTTCTCTATCAAACTGAGTCTGAGAGTATAAATTAACTTGTAAGCTCATCAAACTCTACATTAATCTATTGACAAAATTCATGTATATAATATAACCATCACTTGTTAAAAAAAAAACACTTGCAGCTCTAAAACTCCAACGCTAAAAATAAATCAGGGGTGGTAATTTGGGTTATCATTCCTATATTTGTTCGATTCGATTCATTTTTTTGAAGTGAATATGAATTTGAAAAAAAATAATTCGTTTAATAAATGGGTGGATTCGATTCGATTTGTTTAAATGAATCGAAAACGAATTTAAGATCATTGATTCATTTATGATTCGTTTTATTATATTTTATTATTCATTGTTATTTTTAAATAAGATTGAGAAGTTATTATCAATTATTATAAAAAAAATTAATATTGTTTATATTTGATAAATAATTATATATATATATAACTAAAATAAATAAATTATGATAATTTATGTAAATCAATAATACAATGATTAAATAAATTATTACATTCAACTCGTTTAATAAACTAATTAATTTTATCCTATTCAATACAAATTCGTCAATACCTTTCCGGCTCTCAAAATAAATCAATAAATTAGATGGCAACTCCTGCCTGAAAGCGCTCACACTCCCCGCTCTGAACTTTCATCAAACACAAAACGCGCAAAATGTTCGGAGCTCAAGCTTCAACTCCAGCCTTCGGCACTCCGTCCACGACGCCGGCCTTCGGCGCTCCATCGTCCACCCCAGCATTCGGCACTCCTTCCACGTCGTCGTTTGGCTCCTATCTTTTCTCCTCTCCGTTCTCTTCCCAACCTCAACAACAGCAACAGCAACAGCAACAGCAACAGCAACAAACGCCGTTTCCGCAGCCAGCAACTGGATTCCCTGGATTCGGATTTCAGACTCCGACGGCCGCGCCACAGCCGAGTCCATTTCCCAATGCTCAATTGACCACTCAGATGGCTCCCGTGGCCCCACTGCCATTCTCTCTCGCCGATCGTGACATTCAAGTTTGTCGTCTCTTCTTTTTTGCTATTACTATAACTTTAAACCTAAGCTTAGGGTTGCAATTTTAGTTTCTTAATATGTTTTATGTTATGTAATTTTTGTAGGCGATTGTTGATGCTTACAAAGACGAGCCTACAAACCCTAAGTATGCTTTTAAGGTATGTTTCTTCTGTATGCTTAATTCTCCTGAAAATTTTAAATTCTACAAATTTTATTTATTACAGAAATTGAGTTTTGTGTTCACTTAAATGTGTTGATTTTGCAGCATTTGTTGTTCAGTGTACTGAACCGCAGTTTAGGGTGAAGCCAGCCGGTGTTTCAGATGTGAGTTTCTTCTTTTCTTAAGAATTTCTCTTTTTGGTTCTTGTTTGTGTGAGTGCTGAACTGCTGATATTCCACTTTCAAGCTTGTGCTGTTATTTTTATTATAATTGTAATGTAACTATTATTATATTGAGTTTGCTAATCATGGGGAATAGTTTGCATTGGTAGATCATGTGGGCAGAGGCTATGGGAAAGTTGGAGGGGATGGATAGCACTGACAGGGAACGCTTGTGGCCTCAGCTTGTTCAGGGTTTCAAAGATCTTTCGAATCGCCTAAAAGTATTTATTTCTATTTGAAGCATGCTGTATTTTGGTTACAAACGAATACACATGTTTGTTGCCTGTTTTTTTTCATGCCAATGGATAAACTATCAAAGCTCTACAGTCTACTAGAAATTATGTACTATTGCTCTGCTGTTGATGTTACAATCCCATGAGAACTTGACTTTCATAAACGGTTTTCCATTCATTAAGCTAAACAAGTAGTAGTTAATCTGATTTACCTAGTGAGCAAGGAATTTGTGACTGGCCTTATCAAGGAAGCAGTCGTATGTCTTTTATATGTTTGAAATATCAAAACGTTATAGATTTCAAACAATAACATGGAAGCTTGATAGAGTGTTCGGGCATGATGATTTTAGATATCAGAATAAAATGAGGAACTTTAGTTGAATTTTTACGAGGAGATTGACTGTGGATAATTCATTATATTAACAAATCATTAGTGGTAAAAGAAATTGATGTGAGACATGATGAAATGAAGTAAATAATAGGATCTTATTGGATAAATGGCTTGAGAGATGCAGCTGAGAGAGACTATATTGGCGTTGGGACATTGACATCTAGAGATCTACTGGTTGTGTTTGAGGAAACAATTTTATAAAGTACTGTATTATACGATTCATAACCAGTTTTTTTAGATTAAAATGTTGCTTAGAAGGAAAGCTATAATGTTAGTCAAAGGTTTTACGCTGACAAGGTAAAGTAAGTTTAGACTTTAGAGAGAACACATAATACATTATGACGAGGTGTACACAACCTGTTGCTGGATACCTCTAAACTTGTTTTCCATTATATTGTTTCTATGATTTGCACTTTTATGGAAAACAATCTGATATAGTTGCTTGCTTCATTGTTTGAAGATTATGTGATTGTTCCTTTTAGTGATCATGCTTTGTTATGGCCAGCAGTTGCTTTCTCTGATATTGTAATATTGGATTAATGCAGCTCCAAGATGAAGTCATTCTTTCAGATGCTGAGAGATTAAGAATTACTCAAAGCAATGTGAAAATGGTACTCTTCTCCCTTTCTGTTACTCTTCATGGATGATAGGTTTGAAATATGCTTCATATTTAATAACCTTTTGCAGCTTCAAAGGCATTTTCAAGCTGAAACTCTTCCTTGGATTGAAAGAATGAGACAAAAGGAGCAAAGTCTTCAAAGGCGTCTTTTAAGGGTAGGAACACTTTTATCCTCTATAAGCTGTTTCAAATCAGTAGAATGATTCTATGCATTGTATCAAATAATTAATCCTTCCCTGTGCGTCTTTATTACTGTTTAAGCATGTAAACTCCTCCCCCTCCCCCTCCCCCCTCCTTGACGCCTCTTCCTTTTTTTTCCTCCATGCTTGAGATGATATGTCCAGTTTCTTGCTATCGGTGTAGACATAGCAGCATCTGTTAGGACACTCTTTGCCCTTTTTGCGCTAGACTAGTCCATATGACCTTTATTGTGTGGATATACATGTAGGTGATGAGAATTATTGAAGCATTGGAGAGCAAAGGATGCCGATTGCCCTTAATGAAAGGGGAAGTTGAATTGGCTGAGAAGTTAGCTTCAATAACAAGACAGGTTGGTTTTACTCATCCGTGATCCTCTATTTATGCTTCCTGATTTTCTGGATCTATTATCAGGATATGGTACTGACTAGTAGAAATGATTTCAGCTGAAAGGATCTGGAGCAGAACTTTCTAGGAGGGTCCAAAACTTGCTTACCGTATCTCGTGTTCAAGCAAATTCCATTGGTGCTGGTGGTTCTGTTTATCTTCCAGGATCAACCAAAATACACGAACAGAGTCTTACTGATATGCAGGAAGTAAGTACAAATGAGGTCTAGGTGTTCCTTACCACTGTTTACAATTGCTTTTCCAAATTTGTCTCCAAAAGAAAAGTATAATATATTGTCTCAAAATTATACAGATGGGTAATCACTTTTTTTTTTTTTTTTTTTTTTTTTTTTGCATTTCACACACACCAACCCCTGCCCACTACACACAAAAATAAAAGAAATTCCCCCCTCCAAGGTTGGTGTGAGGAGGAATCGATTCCTTGACCTCTGGCTTCCACTACAAGGGCTGAACCGAATAGGCTATCGGCTACCCCCTTGGGGATGTCATGGGTCATCACTTAATTTCTGCAAACTACCAATTATGTTCTATTTGTTAAATGATAGTGCAATTGTGTCAGCAATTCATAACCTTGATGGAAACCATGGGTTTTGGGATTGCTGGACATTGTATGGCCTGCTTGTGTGTTGACAGTGTCATAATACTTTCAAGTGGAAGTTAAGGATACTTTGTACGTGCATACAGGTCTTACAACAGCAGACGGAGGCCATCGCAAGGGTTGGCAATGTGTTGAAGCGAGATATTAGGGATATGGAGATAATAATGGCCGATGACACAGACGTGACAGAATATGTGGGCTGAAAAATGGAAAATGGCCAAGTAATTAATGCCTCATCAATGACAATTCTTTAATATGCTCTGTTATATTTTCCAGTTCCATCTATAAACTTGTGCAAGTGGAATTCTTGACATCTACTAAATTTCAAGTGTAGACTAGGAGTGCAAAGGTAATTTTGATTAACCTCAGTTGTTTAGCGACTTGCACACTGTACTTTGTGAAATACAAAGGCCTCTCTCCTTTCTCTTTTTCTTTCATCTTCTTCCTTTCGGATGGTTGTTCTTTATAGTGCATTGAATACCAGGGTAGTGGATAATCAAATGTTGATTATCGGAACGAATAACTAATCATTATCAATCGGTTAACATTAATATATTTGCGGATCTGTTAGGGATCCAATTATTTTGATACATTGTGTTTAATTGTTAAACATATAATGAGAGAAATATAGAGTGATGTGGCTAGCCATGACTTGTGTTTGTAGAGCTTGAAATTTTTAAGGTTAAACAAACAAAAACAATGTCAAAGGCTGTTGATACATATTCTTTTGTACCGTTTGGTATAAAATTTGACGAGCTTATAAATTAGTTTATATTCTCATTATAATACTTATAAGTTAATTTTTACTTTCAATCAATATTTTCTCTGTATGTGGTCATTACATGAATATCGTGAGCGGCTTGGATGTAAAGTTGAAGAATGTTGAAGGAAAGGTGAATTCATTTGCATTGGTCATGCCTATGCTCCTCTTGGGAATTTTTTTTTTTTTTTTTTTTTAGGCCCCATCAATTTATCTATGTATCTTGTGGTCACTTGTTTTAGCCATATTAATGATGGCGAAGATTAGAGGCATAAGATTGTAATAGCTATTTTCATGTAAGATTGGGATTCCTACCTCTGTATTTTGAGAATCAAGATTTTGACTCTTTTCTCATTTCCATATTTAGATAACCTGATATTTAATACAAATTTAGACATATTATGCAATCATAAAGTAATGGTAATACAAGTTGTTGCCTTGCATATATTGATTATAATAATGTAAAAACTCAATATAAATTTCCAAAGACAAACCTCCAATTACTTGCAGGAATATATTTATACACAAAACATAGTTCAAAGATCACTCATGAAATTTTGAAATGGGATTTCAGGTTTTTGCTTCTTAGAGATATTATGCTAGTTAAGATGTACGATTACCTTCAGAAAGATTAAAACTTGACTTACCATCAATTGATATTTGGTGGGTTCATCCTAATTTTTTTTTTTTTTTTAAAGATTTCGGAGTTGTGTCACTGCTATGAATAGTGATTGATTCCAATTTGAATGGAGTACTACTTTTAGATTTCGATTTGCATCAGCAGGATCATCCTCGAAACTCTCACAAAAGAGCAGAAACAATTGCTTTTTCGTTTCTGTAGCAGAGGGTTCGGATGCACTATCCATTACCATTTATGAGGAATTTCATCAAGTTCAGGATCTTCTATGAAGCTTTTCTGGTGGACAGGAGGAGTGTTGCCGCGAGATAAGAGTAAAATCTGCACAATATTTGTTTGAGGATCCGAGACTTTGCAAATTAAGCAGTGAATTAAAATAATCTCCAAGCATATCCCAATCATAACAAAACCACCTATATAAGAATAATAAATTTAAAAAACAAATAACAATGTGATTTTTTTTTAAAAAAAAAAATACTAACCAACAAATTGTAATTAATTGGATCCAATTACTTACTACTCATCCTTTTCGTTTTTATCATCACCCACATCATGTGTGAACTATATTACAGTCTCACTATCATTAACACTACTTCTTGAAGAATTCATGGCTAAAAATTAAATTATCAATCTATTCAATTCCAAAAAAAAAAAAACATACAAATATGAATTAGAATTTAATTTTAGCATCAAATATATGGTATACAATCTTTAAAAATAATTCTACTAATAAATTTCAACACTTATCTTCACAGTGAACGACATGAAATTTTAATTTCAATTATAAAATAATTAGCTTTTGGACAGCCTCAAATTGACTAAATGACCAAGTTTCGATTTTGATAATAGAATAATTTGTAAGTTCCAACATTAGTAATAAACAACTAGACCACCAAAACTTCAACAAAATTAATAAAGCAAAAGTAACTTACCAAAGTAACAGTCAATCATAAATAAGATAATGGACCTTACCACGTGCGAAAAGCATAGAGAGAAAAAAAGACACTGTTCGGATAAAATAACAGTATTTTTTTTCTTGGAAAATGCTTCCGAATGAATATCCCGAATTAATGTCCAAACGGATAAAATTCATAACGGTGTGTTTTGAACATTGTCAAAGAAAAAAGTATATTGTAATGATTTTGTTTCTTTCTATGAAGTTTATTAACGGTCGATTTTCGTTCCAGTGGTAGTTCCGGAAGAATATTCCTCAAACAATCTCCCATCAACTGTGAATTTATTCGATTTGGGGACCAAATACAAACTTAGTAAGAAACAAGAGAACACACAACAAACCAAGAATTTAACGTGGTTCGGCGGAATGGATCTAACCTACGTCCATTGACACAAGGAAAAATGAGACTTTTATAACGTGGTCGTGTATGACCGACCTGCCTATCTATAGAGCTCGGCTGACCAACCTCTTACAACTTCACCTTTATACTTAGCTTTTTGCTCTCTATTACAAGTTATGCGTAAATGATTTTTTTGCCAACCTTTTACAACGAATTCCCAAGCCCTTTACATATTAGGACAATATGCACTATTACATCAATCTTGTGACGTCAGCCATATAATTTCCGCCATTAATGTCAAGAATCTTTCCCCCATATGCTCCGTGAACAGCCACCCTACGATCTGACACTCCTGCCTTCTGACACCTACATCTCATTAAATCTTGCTACTTTTGGCCACTGCCACACGCTATCTGTGTCAGAAGATTAACTAGCCGCCTACTCCTATCACTTCAGACCTTTTTTGGAGAATGTGAGTCCCTATGTCAGACTCCAACCTCCTGACCAGGATCATGCGATTAATGTCGACAACCGAGCAGTAAGGTCAGGTCGAATCCAAGAAAGAACCGAACTGACCTTTTCTCTTCATAACCTCTTAAACATAAATCCCTTTTATACCCTATTTGCTCTACTAGGATCCTGGAGCCCAAAAATCACTATCAACATTTGTCCTCTAGTTCTTGGTATCAACGAGTTGACGAGTTGGTGCCAGTAACTATAATAGTGGGGTAAGATCAAACAGATTTCGGATCCGAATCTCGCCCTTGAATTATTCATTTCGAACCATCTCAACGGTTTCTCTATCTCTTTCGTTCGTTCGAAATTCAACGAGTGAGGTTAAATCTCTGCTATACATGGAGCCCATCCGAGCCACCTATCCTAATCAAATGGTCAAGACTAGCATGAACTGTCCACAACCCTTGGCTACTAGGGAATGTCCTCCTTGTGCCAATCGACATCTGGCCATGGTGGAGATATTCTGACCCCCTGTCATCTAACACAAAAGAGTCTCGGTGAGACACCACCCACCCCGAGTCAGTAGCCTCAATCAAAGGCCTCTGTGGGACGTAACCCACCCTCAAGCCCGTAATCTTGAAAAGAGGCCTCAGCGGGACGTAACCCATCCCCAAGCCTGTAATAACATTTGGACACAAAGGAATATCCATTTTTTGTACCAATTAATGCTCGGCCATGGGGGAGATGCTCCGACCTCATGTCAACTAATATAACAAGGCCTCGGCGGGATACAACCCTGCCCCGAGCCGAAATTCCCAACAATCATACCAAGGGTTTAGCCAAAGAGAGAAAATCTTCGACGACCCATAAGGAGCTTAGTAACGGCGTCCCACGCCAAGTCTTTGATAAAACAAAAACAGATGAAAATAAGACTATGCATAATAGGGGTGATATATCACATACCCAATGACCGACCCGAAAAAAGATAAACAACATAGGCACCCAAGACAACATCCCGACCTAGTCCACCCAAAATAATAATTTTGAACCTTACAGTCCAATGTCCCGGTAAACTGAGCTACGAATCGGGGGGCGGCCAACACCATGAGACTCTCCTTATGCTTGTTGGGCCCTTAGGCAGCAAATGCACAAAGATCTCCTAACATTTCTCATGCTATGCACCTAGAGGATCCAAAAGGGAATAGCCAATGCCACGGGGGCATTCTCCATCCCTGTGCTAGGCATATCCCCGAAGCTGCAAACGCCATGGAGGCTCTTAGGCCTTCCCCGTCCTATGCCAACCCAAGGGTACCGTAGTACCTGAGCTGTTTTCCTTCCATACGTGCTACGGTTGCCTGGGGGGCCAAACACTACGCTGGCCTTCCCACCAAACGTGTTATAGTTACCCTTAGGTGTCAAACACCACACAGGTCTTCAATGTCTTCTATCCATACGTGCTATGGTTACATGAGGGCGCCAAATGCCACACAGATCTTCATGTCATATTCCTCAAGGATGCAGGCCTTTGAGTAGTCATGCTCTGCCTCAGAGGTTTGATAATGACACCATAGAGTGGTGGGTCACGGGGTTCATGCTCTTTCCACTTGATCTTTGCCTCTTTACGAGTCATGATTACGAGTATCTCTCGAGAATATCAAACAGATAATAAACAAGAATGATGAATAAGTTTTTTACTTCCTTTCTTACAACTCTTTGATGGTCATTCTAAGAGAGGCTCTCATTAAAAACATATATTCCTCAAGACCTTTGAGCAGTTTTCTAACAAAGTCCCCCTGAGCCGATCTCTTAAGGAGAAGTGGAAGCTGGTGGGTCAGTTACTGGTCATGATTTAAGGAGCTACTGAAAGTATTTCCTTAGCATCTCTGCATTCCAAGGCTTATTGAGTCGGGTACCGTTTAGTTGTTCCAATAGATAGGTACCCGTCCTGACGATTTCGATCACTCTGAACGACCCTTCCTATTTGGCTCCTAATGAACCTTCCTGAGGTCTCTTGGTATTCAACATAACCCGCCTTAGGACTAAATCCCCGAGAAGGAAAGATCGCACTTGAACCTTCTTGTTATGAAAATTGGTCATCCTTTGCTGATACACGGCCATTTTAACTGTCGACCTTTCCGTATTTTCTTATATCAAATCCAGATGATACCTGACGAGGTCTTCATTCTGCCCATCTTCAAAATGCTTCACCTGGTGGCTTACCATCCCAATCTCCGCTGGGATGACCTCCTCGCACCCATAGGCCAGTGAGAAAGGTGTTTCACCTGTAGAATCCTTATAAGTCGTCTGATGTGCCCATAACACCTCTGGAAGCTCCTTAAACCTTTGCAGGACCCGAGTCTTGCCTTGAAATTGCTCTTGATTGTCTTGTTCACGGCTTCCACCTGCCTATTCGAATTTGGGAGAGCAGGTGATGCGAACCTTAGTGCGATCTGGAGGTCTTCGCAAAGCTTCCTGAAGCCCCTACTGTCAAACTGCTTTTCGTTGTCAGTGATAATAGCCCGGGGTATCCCGAATCGGCATACAATATTCATCATGACAAAATCTGTTGCCGTTTTTTGGTAATCGTGGACAACTGTTCAGCTTCTACCCACTTTGTGAAGTAATTGATTGCTACTATGGTAAACTTGGCTTGACCCCGGCCTGTTGGCATCAGCCCGCTGATAACTGCTCGGGAGGCTGATTAGGTATGTTGGCGTTCTTCTGACATCCATCACATGATCGCGCCACCCTGACCCCACAACCTTGTGTGCTACCGACCTATCAACAAACAATTCCCATTTTGCCTTCTCCATCGCCATGACTTGCGGTCCGGTAAACTCTGCCATAAAATCCGCTAAGGCATGCCCATTGATCGACACCATCGATAGGTAAGATATGCCGTACTGTCTGAGCTCTACTGACCATTTTACCAACCGACCTGAAACCTCTGGCTTATGCAGTATCTGTCTTAGCGGATGGTCAGTATAGACTCCAATAGGGTGGGTTTGGAAGTAAGGGCGTAGCTTCCGACCACCATGACCAAAGGCAGAGCCACCAGTTCATGAGTGGGATATCGGGTTTCATCCAAAAGAGCTTTGCTAGTATAATACACAGGCCTTTAGATCTTGTCTAACTCATGCACCAACACCGAACTCACAGCATATTCAGAAACGCCTAAGTACATGAACAAAGTTTCACCTAAGATCGGTTTTACCAATATTGGAGGTTGTGCTAGATACTCCTTCAGTTGCTGGAATGCATCCTCATATTCGACCGTCCAGTTGACCTTATTCTTTGTCTTCTTGATTAGCTTGAAGATAATGTGACATTTATCGGTGGCCTTGGAGATGAACTAATTCAGCACTGCCACCCGACCTGTCAAGCTTTGTACCTCATTGACCGTCCTCGGGGGTTTTAGATCCAGTACTACTTTGATCTTCTGTGGGTTTGCCTTGATACCCCGGGCACTGACCATATAACCCAAAAAATTCCCAAAGATACACCAAAGGCGCACTTGTTCATATTCAACCTCATGTTGTGCTTTTTTAACACTTCAAATGTCCCCCTAAGGTCGGCCAGATGATCTTCGGATTCCTTTGACATTGTGCTCATGTCATCGACATAGACTTGCATCGTTTTTCCAATGAGGGGTTTGAAAACCTTATTCATAATCTCTGATAAGTAGCTCTGGCATTCTTCAGCCCAAAAGGCATCACCTTGTAGCAGTACAACCCTTGGTCGGTGATAAAAATTGTCTTTTCTTTATCCTTCAGATGTATATTGACCTGATTATCACCCAAGAAAGCATACATGAAACTGAGCAGTCCATGACAGGCTGTGGAGTCCATAACTGATATACTTTAGGGAGTGAGAAGCTATCCTTTGGGCAAGCTTTGTTCAGATCGGAGAAGTCCACACACATCCTACACTTCCCATTGGCCCTTTTCACCAAGACCACATTGGATACCCATTCCGGGTATTTGACTTCCTTGATAAACTTGGCCTTCAGTAATTTCTCAACTTCTGTCCGAATCGCCCCATACCGTTCCTGATTGAAGATTCTCCTCTTCTGTTTTACCGGCTTATGGGCTTGGTTAACTGCCAAGCGATGACTGCTAAACCTAAGGTCGATACAGGGCATATCCTCGTGCCCCATGCGAAAACATCCACGTATTCCTTAAAGAAATCCAACAACCATTTTTTAGACATGTGTCCAGTCCTGCCCCGATCTTAATTATTTTTCCCGGCCCGAAGAGCTCTATTAGCTCTAGCTCTTCACCGGCCTCTAACTCAATGGGCTCCCCGGGTCGAGAATCAGCCGACTCTACCTCCGTCGTCACTTTTCCCTTTCTTTTCTCTACGTGCCCACTTATTTGACAAAGTGTTTACTTGGAAATAGTAGCAAAGCAACTCCTTGCCGCCTTCTGGCTCCCGCATACCACTCCGACCCCCTTCCGGGTTAGGAATTTCTACTTCAGATAATGACATGACATGGTGCCCTGGATTTCATCATGAAAGGCATTCCCACGATCACCTTGTAACTGCTCAAACAATCAACTACTATGAAGTCCATCATCATGGTTCGGGTGTGGGGCGGTCATTCCGATCGTCATTGCCAACCGTATCTATCCTAACGGGATGATAGTAGCACCCTCAAACCCGTACATAGGTGTTGCGTCTTGGTATAGGGTGGCGTACTCAACGCCGAGTCCATCCAAGGTTTTCCTTGGAGATAATGTCTACGACACTCCCAAGATCCACCAATATTCTATCCACCCAAGCCCATCTGATAACGGCCCTAATAATCAATGCATCGTCAAGGGGGTACCTCACACCCTTAGCACATTCTTCAGTAAACATAATGGGAATAGGTTGAGACCTCTGAATCCTCGGCTCTCTTTCAATTGTAAACACTCACGGCCCCCTTGTCCGGTAGTAATTCTTTCTGGACCAATTTCAATCTCCTGCCAATGTTCTTCCCCTGATTATCGTGAACATTGGGCTATGTTCCCTATGCACCCGGGCCTCATGGCATCTTTGCCTATGCATTCACTCAAATATCCATTTCTAATCAGGTCATCCACCTGCTCTTTTAGGTCCCTGAATTTATCTGTGGGGTGCCCCTTCACGTTATGATGCATACAGTACGCCTAGCATTCCTCTTGTCGATCGAGAATCACCTCGGGTCAGGCTCATTCAAAAAACCTTTGCCCTGGATATCCCTAGCCATATGCAGCTGAACCTCTCGCGACATGGGAGACCTGGACCGGTGGCCTTCTCTCTTGTACAGGGTTGTTCCGAGCCATTGGCCTAAACTCCTTATGTCTTGGGGCCGGTCCTCTCTGATCCCTACTCGCATCACGCTGGCTCTCCGGCCTGGCCATTTTTGGCCTTTGTACATTTTCTCCTCAGGATATCTTCTCCTCTCTCTCCATCAACACAAATATCCTCGCCTGCTTGAGGGCTGTGGCATAATCTGGTACTTCCTGTATTCTCTGATGGGACCATAACCTCCCGACCTTGAGAGCTCATTTGAAACTTTCCAACGCCTCTGGGGACTCATACGCCCTGATCTCCAAAATCAAGTTGAGCTCATTTGAAACTTTCCAACGCCTCGTCATCTCCATGCTTCATCAACCTCAGAGACCCCACCGTCTTGCTTGGCATGCAATCCCTTTTAAAGTGTCGTATGAAGGACTTTCTCAACTAGGTAAAGCTGCATATACTCCCTGGTGTCAAATTCCTGAACCACAAGATGACAGACTCACCTTAGGTCAAAGGGAACACTTTGCAGATGTCCCCTCCTACCATCCCCCAGATTTCCATCAATAAAGAAAACTTCTCCACATGGGACTTGGGATCCGTGTTACCTTTATATAGATCCACAGAGGGTATGGTTAACCTTATGGGAAACTCTATCGCCATTATCTCCTCGATGAAATGGGATGTTGTCTCCATGTCTCGGTCGTCTCCCACTCCACCCTTCACGTTTTCTTCCCACTTCCTCATCTCTTTTCCGAACCAACTCCTCATCTGGCTTTCGGAACTGTCATGCTCTCGGTCCATAGTTGATAAGTTCATGAAAGTGTACTTTGAACATCGCTAACTCGGCTTAATTATCTTTTATTTAATCTTAATTAGAGTTTATTTTGTGATTTGTTATTAGGAGTAATGGAATATGAAGTTTGGAGCAATTATACATATTTCGGGACCTTACGGACGCATCGGAAGCGTGCGGGAAGAGCGAAAACACAAAAATCAAAATCCAGTAAAACTGCCACGCGTCGCGACGCGCCAATTCCGTGAGTCGCGATACGCCTTCGACTGCACTCCATACAAAATTCATGCGAGTTTGGCACCCCAACGCCCAAACACTAGCGCCGCAGCGCCCCGAAGGCCCCAAAACCCTGATTTTGACGTCTTTTATGCGCACAATGACTCCGAAACTTTTCTATATAAACTCAACTTCATCCAAACCCTAAGGGAGGAGAGAAATCAGAGAGAAACAAGAGAGAAACACACAACAAAGAGCCACAAACACAAAATCAAGAGAGGAAAATGAAGAACTTCAAGGAAATCATGACGTCTCTCCAATCTATCAAGGATGTATCTCATTCTTCCATGGAGAGCTAATCTCCTAGGCAAAGCTAAAGATGAACTCTTTTATTTGAATTTCTATGTTTATGTTGTTGATTCCTAAAGTACCTTTTAATGTTTAATACAATTGATGGTTGTTGTTTTCTATTGTCTTTCGATTTATAATCCAGAAACCTATTTTGTCAACTCCCATATAGATCCAGTCATGCTTCTTCTATGTGTGATTTGTGAAACCAGTTGTGACTGGTAAAGTTGTTTTATATATTGGTCTTCTACTGCAGTATTGCCTGAGGGTATATTGTCGACGTTAGATTGCTCGTAATGATAACTTTTTTGTGCTGTTAACATAGAGAAAATAATCATTGATTACCTTAGAATTTAATAGGTGTAGAATTGAATATCTTCCAATTATTGGTTTGGGATGTGAAACCTTCGATTGCGTAATGAAAAGAATCAATAACTGAATATAGGAGTTTGATACAAAAGGAATTCCCGATGCTTTGCTGCTTTTCTTTGCTGATATTCCTAAGACTTTATCTATAGTTTTTATCTTAAATTGCCAATCCAATCTTTTCTTTAAATAAGTTATTGCTAAATGTTTTTACTTAAGTGATTTAGTTCATTGTGACCATCTCTCTGAGGAATCGACACCCCAACTATACTACGATAGCCGCAAGTACTTTTTGGGCGTAA
>SKCR01027808.1:0-33846 GCA_019454045.1 Zanthoxylum bungeanum
TTAATTAAAAACATATTTATTTAATTATCCAATAATCAAATTATGAAATAAAATCAATAAATCATATGTAAGTGAATTTACCGAATTACCATTACACTTGGTATTTTGTCCATTTTAGTCCGAAATTGATCAAATCAATTTGAATGATTCTAAATCATTTTTAAGATGAACTTAGCATGTTAAAACATCAAAACACCAAAGGCAACATAAATCCCTAAAATGACCCATTTGGCCGGGAGCTTCATTAAGCTTCCCACTTGTGTTGTGATTTCATGCTTCAGACATATCCAAATGAAATCCAATCAACATGAGAATTGAAATTTATATGCATCATATACACATCCTAATACACCATATAAATGAAATTTCCCAAATTTGGAAGTGGTCTTAAACCATAATTTTTCAATTTCTTCAAATTGGACAAAATTAGACCAAATGGTTAAATCCAATACTTCAATCATGTTTCTTCCATCCAAATCAAGTCTCAACACAATGAAACAACTATAGAAAAATTCTAGGTCATTTAAGAGTGGTTCAATAACTCTAGAATGACAACAAGGTTTTAAAACCTTAAAAGAATGCTTATTACTACATTAGTAATAACTTCCAACATCATACATGCATATCACCTTCATCAAAATTTTATCCATCAAAAGTGCAAAGAATAAAGAATAGAAAAACTCAAGAACATCACAAGATGTTGCCCCCACAAGAGGAACAAATTACTCTCTAATGGAAGGTTGGAAATACTTACTAAATTTCAAGCTTTTCCTTATTTTCTTTTCTTTCTCTTTACCTTCTTTGCTTTGTTTTAATGGAGTTTTGATAAAGTGAAAAGGTTCCTTAAACCCTAAAATTAAATGAAACAATATATACTTGCCCCAAAAGTAAGCCTTGGCCGAATTTGGCCTAAAGCAAATGCAAGTTACAAGTTTCATTTCATTCAATTTCATTTGCCAAGTTGATAAAATGATCATTACATTTTAATGACAATTTCAACTTAGTCAACAATGACAACATGAAAAAAATATAACCATTATATTTAAATAGGGTCATGGCCGAATTTGACAAAAAATTAAAGGAAAATGATATTTCAATTTTAAACACTTTAAACAAATATCAAAGAAGTCAAATCCAATTTGACTACCATTTCCTTACTTTAAAGTCAACAATAAACACTTATAATCATTTCCTAATTTATCATTTGGTAAGATATTTATATTTTATTATATTAATCATTTAACAATTAATAATTAATTAAATACAAATATCTCAAATATATTGTATTATATTTATTTAAATATCTCAAATACATATGTCAAATACCTTTATTTGACAATTAATTAATGTGTATTTAATAATATCATATTTAAATACAAATACACATTAATTAGGAAATGACGGTTCAGCCCGTTCGCATGTATTTATCGGTTAATGTTTAAACGATTTATAAATAATCATCAGTATTCATAAAAAGTTGCCAAAGTGCCTCTACGAGTATATTTCATTAGTGAGACTCTCTAGATCAGATATATCCGTCACAAAATCCATTTCGTTTGTCCATAATTTATCCACCAGTTTAAATTATGACGACAAAGTGCCAAGGATAAACTAGCTGAATCATACAGGTCGAGGTCATGCCATACGAATAATCCCTCCGTCACAGGTATCCGGATAATCCCAGAGATATAGATGTAAAACGTAAATCTCATAGGTATTATCTTGTCGAGTATATATTAGCAATCTCTAAATAACATCGGAACTTACTTATGAATTACACTGTGGCCACAGATTTAAAGCTACTAATCATTATGGCTCACCCATGATCGGTACACAGAAATGACGGATCCTTATTGCACACCACAGGATATCCTGAGGACGGTCTGTAGGGGTTGGTGCTCAGAGCGCCAATTCCCGGTTGTATTTTGTTAAATACTTCTGTAAAACATTATTAGTAATAATATATGCAGTTTCTATAATATAATCTATCTTTTATATGGTAAAGACGTAATGACCTTAGAATGATTAGTCATGGTACAGTTGCAAAAGCGTCGCAACGGACATTGAGTCGTATCATGACGTTGTCATTCTCAGACAGTTCCTGGTCAAGGTTTACACTACTTGGTCAGTATAGTAAACCCGTTGAGACCGGTACATGTCGTATACTGGAATATATGATTCCAATGGTTTCTCAATGAACCATAAGTCTTGGAGACTAGTATAGACGTGTAGGTGTTTATAGTGGATAAACACTGAACGACTCACCGAAGATTCTTAATGGATGGTACACCAGCGTCAATAAGAATCTTCTTGGGTTGAGTAGCACTTGTGATTCTTAGACTTGAGATGCCATTGTGGGCACATGAGACATCTTCTACACTTAGATGGCAGTCACGTCACCGATCTATTTAGATCAGACCTCCGCCTGTTCGTTGGGTGTAGATAGATCCTCAGGGTGTCCTATGTGTATCAAGATAGGATCCGTCAGTTCTGTGTACCAGAGCATAGGTAGTCCATATGATTAGCAATCAGATAAAACCATGGGCCCGTGGTAAGTTTAGAAGCTAGTTCTAAACATTCTTTTTGAGATTGCTAATAGAATAGTCGACTGGATAGTCCCGATAGAGATTTGACGTTTACATCTATATCTCTGGGATTTATCCGGATACCTGTGACGGAGGAATTATACATTTGCGATGACCTCGACCTGTATGGTTTAGCGAGATTATCCGTGATCGTCATAATCTACGGGTGGATAGATTATGGACATGAAATTTGATTTCGTGACGGATATACCTGAACCTAGAGAGTCTCAATAATGAAACATACTCGTAGAGCACTAGAGCAACATAAATAAATAATATTGATTATTTATAAAGTCGTTTAATGGTTAAACGCAAGATACATGCAAAAGGGACTAGATAGTCATTTACTTAATTATTGTGTATTTACATTTAATACTTGATTAATTTAAATACACATTAATTAATAGTCAAAATGAGTTATTTGACTTATTTCCTAAATGAATATATGTTTTAATATTTAATGTAAATATTATACATATATTTAATATATTTGTATTTGATTAATTAATTAATTATTTAATTGTTAAATGATTAAATTAATTAAAATATAAATATTTTACTTTAGGATATATTAAGTAAATGACTTTAGTTGCCATGTTGACTTAAATAAATATCTAATAAAGGTGTTAGAAGATATTTATGCAAGTTGATAAATGATAATTGAAATGAAATTGAAATTACAATTTCTTGAATTGGGCATTAATTTCGGCCAGGTGTAATTGTTACAATATAAATTGTTTTCATTTTTCATTTCACTTAACCTAAATACACTTTACCAAAAACAAAACTCCATTGAAGAAAGACAAAGAAAGAAAGTGAAGAGAAAAGAAAAACAAAGAAAAGCTTGGATTTTGTAAGTTTCTTAAACTTACTATTAGAAGGAATTTGTTCCTTAGGATCTAGGCTACATCTTGTGAGTTTCTTAAGTTATTCTTTTCTTTATTCTTGTGTTTTTGATGATGGAAATTTGTTTGAAAGTGTTGAGCATGTATGATGAACAAAAGATGTAACTAGTGTAGTTATATGTATTCTTTTAAGGTTTATGAAACCATGTTGCTATTCTAGAGTTGTTGACCCACTCTTAAATGAACCTAGATTTGATCTTGAGTTGTTTCATTGTGTTGAGACTTGAATTAGATGAAAGATTGATGATTGAAACATTTGATTTAATGTAAATGGCCTAATTTGTCCAATTTGTGGAAATTGAAAAATTAGGGTTTATAACCAATTCCAAATTTGGGGGTTTTCATATATGTTGAGCATTTGGGTGTGTATATGATGCATGCAAAGTTTCATGTTGATTGATTGGATTTCATTAAGATGAGTTTTGAAGCATGAAATGACCAAATGGTCAATAATGCCACTGGCTCTCGGCAATTGGCTCAAGGATTTGGGGATTTTGTGGCTTTGGTGTTTTGATGTTTTGAACATGATAAGTTCATCTTAGAAATGATTTAGAATCATTCAAAATTGATTGGATCAATTTCGGACTAAAATGGACAAAATACCATATAAGGGTATTTGGTAATTTCACTTGAATTTGATTCATTTGAAATTTTATTTCATAATTTGATTATTGGAATATTAAATAAATATGTTTATTTAATTAATCCGAGAAAAAGAGAAATTTGAAATTTGAAATCTGAAAACGGATTTTCACCGCTTCCGCTGCGTTACCGGATTCCCCCTAAATAACCCCTTCAAAATGGTATCAGAGCGAGTCTGATTCTAGGCCACTTAAATGATTAGCCTTCATTGAATCAATGTTTAATCATGTTTTCTTGACTTTATGCATGCTTATTAGGATCTAAACTGGTTAGATTTAGGGTGTATGACACTTAGCGGAAAATCCCTAATAATAAGGTTTAATGTAATTATGTATTTGATGCATGTTATATGGTCCGTCTTGTCAATACGGTTTATGAATACTTCTTTGTGACTACATCCGAGACCGTGCCTCTGCTGTGAGGGTGTAGCCGATAAAGATTTATTTATACCGGATGTATATCTGATACTAGATAAATTCAAGTAAAAGCGGAATTCTGAACGTGCCCTAGCTGTCAGGATTACGTAAGTAACTTGAGTTTATCATTGACGAGTATTACCTTGGTACGTCTCCTTGTGGGCCTGCCTTCGCAGCGACAACGAGAAACGGCCAGGACCGGATACTTAGGAGTCACTTTGAGTGATTGACAAATGAGTTGTCTACCTGATGAATATACGTAGGCGAGACCGTGCCTCTGCTGTGAGCTGAAATATATTCACGGGATCCACTTTCACTATTTATATTTAATTTAATTATTAAATATTTGTATTCTGTTTTGGGATTACAGTATTGCATGATTTAGTGGGAGGGGCATATTAGATTAAAAATCCATGATCTAGTTTATGCTTTTGATATTATATGAAACTGCTTAATTTCTGCTAACCGTTTTTCGTGATCTATATGATAGATTTGCGATGGCGGGTCAATCCACAAACCAGTTTGCGCGTATGTTAGATGCGAACAAACTAAAAGGCGCTGAGAACTTTACAGACTGGGAATTGGATTTGAGGATTGTCCTCGATTCCGAAAAGTTGGGTTATGTTCTTGAGGGTCCTTTACCCCTTGCAGTGGGTGAGGATGCTTCGGAGGAGGAACGCCAAGTTTTTGAAGCTTGGAAGAATGATGATTTAAGGGTTAAATCATACATCCTTAGTTCGCTCTCTCCGAAACTCAAGCAACAATACTATGGAACATCAGATTCCTATAGTATGATAACGCGATTAAGACAATCGTTCGAGAACCAGGAACAAGTTATTGTTCACAAGGTCGCCATGGAACTGTTCCATGCGCGTCTGGATGAGGGGCAAAGTGTTAGCCCACATGTTCTTCAAATGATCGATTTGATCGATCAATTGAGGCAACATAATCTCATCCTGAATGACATTCTCGGTAGGAGTGTCATTCTTGGTTCTCTGCCAGCTTCATTCCGCCAGTTTGTGATGTACTTCAACATGCACGGGACAGTCTGCACCTACCAGGAGCTACATAGGATGTTGCTCACGGCAGAAGAGGATCTGAAGAAGGGGAGTACCGACTCGCCCACCTAGATCTACTTCTCTCTCTGCTTCTTCCCAAGGAATGTCCAAGGGAAAGAAGAAGAAAGAAGAAGAAGAAGAAGAAGGCCTTCGGTCCTCCACAGCAGGCGAAGATAGCCAAGCCCAAAGGGCTTCTGAAGACAAATGCCACCACTGCGGCAAGGTCGGGCACTGGAAGAGGAACTGTCCAGATTACATTGCCCAGCTGAGGAGAGAGACAGAGCATCTACATCAGGTACTTTATTTTTCCAGTTATTGATTTATCTTTGGCTTGTGAAGCCGTTACATCCAGCTGGATTTTAGATTCTGCTTGTCCCATTCACATTTGCAATTCGTTGCAGGTGCTGAAGGAAAGTAGGAGGCTGAAGCCAGGGGAGATGCAGTTGAGTTGCGGTTCGGAGTGGAGACTCTTTGGATGCAGTTGCAGTGGGAGTATGCGAGATCTCATTGCCGAATGGGACACTTTTGTTATATGACTGTCATTTTGTACCAGGATGTGTCGCTAATATTATATCACTTTTTGTATTTGATACAGAAGGCTTTTGTATAATATTAAGAATAGTTCTTTGTATTTATATGATAGAAATAATATTCAGATCCTTTGTTGTCCAAACCAGCATGGTCATTATACATTGCAAACTTCAAAAGATATATTAAATACTGGAGTTAATAAACGTAGTTTACCTGTAATTAATAATACTGAACTTTGGCATATGAGACTTGGTCACATTGGCGTTAAACGCCTTACCCATTGGTTAGGAATGGTTTGATACCAGATCTTACCATTGAATCCTATCCAACTTGTGAATCCTGTATTCAGGGTAAATGACCAAGGCCCCATTTTCTGGTGTTGGACACCGTGCCATTAACTTACTGGAACTCGTACATTCTGATGTATGTGGTCCACTAAGTCAAACTGCTCACAGTGGTTATTCGTACTTCGTTACCTTTACCGATGATTTGTCACGGTACGGTTATGTGTATTTGATGCGACATAAATCGGAAACCTTTGAAAAGTTCAAAGAGTTCCGAAATGAAGTAGAAAAACAGACTGGTAAATATATTAAATGCCTTCGATCAGATCGAGGCGGCGAATATATGAGTGGTGAGTTCATGGATTATGAAGGAGAATGGGATTCTCGCTCAATATACTCCTCCAGGTACACCACAGCACAATGGTGTATCTGAAAGGAGAAATCGGACTTTATTGGATATGGTCCGATCGATGTTGAGTTTCACAGATTTGCCCTATTACTTATGGGGTTACTGTCTCTTAACAGCCGCACATCTTTTGAATAAGATTCCTTCAAAGGCTGTTCCTACGACAGTATGAGATATGGTTCGGTAGGAGACCGAATCTTAATTATATTAAGGTTTGGGGTTGTCCTGCCTATGTCAGGGTGACTCAGCAAAGTAAGCTTTCGCCTCGAGGGCAAAAGTTTAGGTTTGTTGGATATCCCTCAAATACGAGGGGATATCTGTTCTATGATACCGAGCATCGAAATGTGTTCGTAGCTCGCTTCGCAAAATTTCTAGTAGAAGTAGAATTTTGTCAGAAGGTGGTGATCATAGACAGGTTGAGCTTGATGAAGTCCAACCTGAAAACAACGAACCAACGGAGGAACCTGAAGTTCAAGTAGATGAAGGACCTTCAACACACACACTCCGTAGGTCGGAAAGGGTATCTAGACCTCCTGAACGCTTGTATTTGATACAAGAAAAGAGTCTGGATGTTCTCTTAGTTGAAGAGAAGATCCTTTCACCTATAGAGAATCGATGTTGGACATCGACTCCGTGAAATGGCAAAGTGCCATGAAATCCGAGATAGACTCAATGCATGAAAATCAAGTTTGGACTTGATTCCGCTTCCCGAAGGAATTGTTCCTATCGGTTGTAAATGGGTTTAAAAGGAAGCGCGGGCCTGACGGTAAGGTTGAAACTTACAAGGCCCGACTGGTAGCAAAAGGTTACACGCAGCGACCTGGCGTCGACTACGATGAAACTTTTTCGCAGTGCATGCAATGCTTAAGTCTATCCGGATTTTGCTTTCTATAGCTGCGTATCATGACTACGAGATTTGGCAAATGGATGTCAAAACGGCTTTTCTAAATGGATTTCTTGATGAAGAAATCTATATGGAACAGCCGGAAGGTTTCACATCCAGCGAAACTCGGGTATGGTATATAAGCTTAAGAAGTCCATTTATGGACTTAAACAAGCTTCACGAAGTTGGAATCTTCGATTCGACGAGATTATCAGATCGTCTGGTTTTCTTAAGAATTCGGAAGAATCTTGTGTGTATCAGAAGGCCAGTGGGAGCATGGTCGTATTTTTAGTCCTGTATGTTGATGACATCCTAATCATTGGGAATGATTTAGGTATGTTACAAAGCGTTAAAGCATATCTCTGTAAGAATTTCTCCATGAAGGACCTGGGAGAAGCTTCCTATGTTTTAGGGATAAAACTCTATCGAGATAGACAAAGGAGGCTGATTGGGTTATCCCAATCAACGTACGTAGATAAGATCTTGGAACGGTATAGTTTGGTAACTGTAAGACAGCAAACATACCGTTCAGACATGGGATTCATCTTTCTAAGAAGATGTGTCCACAAACAGAAGATGAGAAGGTTAGAATGTCTAACCAACCTTATGCTTCGTGTTTGGGTAGCATAATGTATGCCATGTTATGTACGAGGCCTGATATCA
Organism: Zanthoxylum bungeanum; assembly: GCA_019454045.1. Classification (NCBI taxonomy): domain Eukaryota; kingdom Viridiplantae; phylum Streptophyta; class Magnoliopsida; order Sapindales; family Rutaceae; genus Zanthoxylum; species Zanthoxylum bungeanum. The sequence goes on from SKCR01027808.1 coordinate 8,374, forward strand.
GTTTCGCTGTTAGCGTAACTAGTCGATATCAGTCCAATCCAGGTAATGACCATTGGATGGCCATTAAACATATCCTAAAGTATCTTAAAGGTACTAAGGATAAGTTGATAATATATGGAGGAAACGAACTGCAGGTTAACGGGTATACAGACTCCGATTTTCAATCGGATCCCGATGATAGAAAGTCTACATCTGGATTTGTCTTTACCCTTAACGGAGGTGCAGTATGTTGGAAGAGTTCCAAACAGGGATCTACAGCTGATTCCACCACTGAGGCGGAATATATTGCAGCTTCTGAAGCCGCAAAAGAGGCTGTGTGGATAAAGAACTTTATCACAGAATTGGGAGTTGTCCCAAGTATCGAGAATGCGATTCCGTTATACTGTGATAATACTGGAGCCATTGCGCAAGCAAAGGAACCGAGGGCGCATCAGAAGTCGAAGCATGTGGAACGCAAGTACCACATCATTCGAGAGATCGTGTCGCGAGGGGATATTGTCGTGTGCAAGGTACCGAGTGAAGACAACGTAGCAGACCCGCTGACGAAGGCCATACCTCCGAAGTTGTTTGATAAACACGTGGAGTCGATGGGTATTAGATACAATCGATATTGGCACTAGAGCAAGTGGGAGATTTTGTAGGGGTTGGTGCTCAGAGCGCCAATTCCCGGTTGTATTTTGTTAAATACTTCTGTAAAACATTATTATTAGTAATAATATATGCAGTTTCTATAATATAATCTATTCTTTTATATGGTAAAGACGTAATGACCTTAGAATGATTAGTCATGGTACAGTTGCAAAAGCGTCGCAACGGACATTGAGTCGTATCATGACGTTGTCATTCTCAGACAGTTCCTGGTCAAGGTTTACACTACTTGGTCAGTATAGTAAACCCGTTGAGACCGGTACATGTCGTATACTGGAATATATGATTCCAATGGTTTCTCAATGAACCATAAGTCTTGGAGACTAGTATAGACGTGTAGGTGTTTATAGTGGATAAACACTGAACGACTCACCGAAGATTCTTAATGGATGGTACACCAGCGTCAATAAGAATCTTCTCGGGTTGAGTAGCACTTGTGATTCTTAGACTTGAGATGCCATTGTGGGCACATGAGACATCTTCTACACTTAGATGGCAGTCACGTCACCGATCTATTTAGATCAGACCTCCGCCTGTTCGTTGGGTGTAGATAGATCCTCAGGGTGTCCTATGTGTATCAAGATAGGATCCGTCAGTTCTGTGTACCAGAGCATAGGTAGTCCATATGATTAGCAATCAGATAAAACCATGGGCCCGTGGTAAGTTTAGAAGCTAGTTCTAAACATTCTTTTTGAGATTGCTAATAGAATAGTCGACTGGATAGTCCCGATAGAGATTTGACGTTTACATCTATATCTCTGGGATTTATCCGGATACCTGTGACGGAGGAGGAATTATACATTTGCCATGACTCGACCTGTATGTTTAGCGAGATTATCCGTGATCGTCATAATCTACGGGTGGATAGATTATGGACATGAAATTTGATTTCGTGACGGATATACCTGAACCTAGAGAGTCTCAATAATGAAACATACTCGTAGAGCACTAGAGCAACATAAATAAATAATATTGATTATTTATAAAGTCGTTTAAAGGTTAAACGCAAGATACGTGCAAAAGGGACCGGATAGTCATTTACGTAATTATTGTGTATTTACATTTAATACTTGATTAATTTAATACACATTAATTAATAGTCAAAATGAGATATTTGACTTATTTCCTAAATGAATATATGTTTTAATATTTAATGTAAATATTATACATATATTTAATATATTTGTATTTGATTAATTAATTAATTATTTAATTGTTAAATGATTAAATTAATTAAAATATAAATATTTACTTTAGGATATATTAAGTAAATGACTTTAGTTGCCATGTTGACTAAATAAATATCTAATAAAGTGTTGTTAAAGATATTTATGCAAGTTGATATATGATAATTGAAATGAAATTGAAATTACAATTTCTTGAATTTGGCTATTAATTTCGGCCAAGGTATAATTGTTACACATATAAATTGTTTTTCATTTTTCATTTCACTTAACCTATATACACTTTACCAAAAACAAAACTCCATTGAAGAAAAGACAAAGAAAGAAAGTGAGGGAGAAAAGATAAACTAAAGAAAAAGCTTGGATTTTGTAAGTTTCTTAAACTTACTATTAGAAAGGAATTTGTTCCTTAGGATCTAGGCTACATCTTGTGAGTTTCTTAAGTTATTCTTTTCTTTATTTCTTGTGTTTTTGATGATGGAAATTTGTTGAAAGTGTTGAGCATGTATGATGAACAAGAATGTAACTAGTGTAGTTATATGTATTCTTTTAAGGTTTATGAAACCATGTTGCTATTCTAGAGTTGTTGACCCACTCTTAAATGACCTAGATTTGATCTTGAGTTGTTTCATTGTGTTGAGACTTGAATTAGTTGAAAGATTGATGATTGAAACATTTGATTTAATGTAAATGCCTAATTTGTCCAATTTGTGGAAATTGAAAAATTAGGGTTTATAACCAATTCCAAATTTGGGGCTTTTGAGATATGTTGAGCATTTGGGTGTGTATAAGATGCATGCAAAGTTTCATGTTGATTGGATTTCATTAAGATGAGTTTTGAAGCATGAAATGACCAAATGGTCAATAATGCCACCAAATGTGGCTCACGGCATTGTGAGGGATTTTGGGATTTTTGTGGCTTATGGTGTTTTGATGTTTTGAACATGATAAGTTCATCTTAGAAATGATTTAGAATCATTCAAAATTGATTGGATCAATTTCGGACTAAAATGGACAAAATACCATATAAGGGTAATTTGGTAATTTCACTTGAATTTGATTCATTTGAAATTTTATTTCATAATTTGAATATTGGAATATTAAATAAATATGTTTATTTAATAAATCCAGAGAAAAAGTTTTGAAATCTGAAAATCGGATTTTCACCGCTTCCGCTGCGTTACCGAATTCACCCCTAAATAACCCCTTCACGGTCCACACCCAACGAACAGGCGGAGGTCTGATTAAATAGATCGGTTGACGTGACTGTCATCTAAGTGTGGAGGATGTCTCATACATCCATAGTGGTTATCTCAAGTCGAAGGACCACTAATGCTAACAACCCGAGAGATTCTTATTGACATTGGTGTGTACCATCCATTAAGAATCTTCGGTGGTGTTCAGTTTTATCCACTATAAACACCTAATGTCTATACATGTCTCCCAGACTCATGTTCATTGGGATAAACCATCAGACAAGTCTCGATATACGACATGTACTGGTCTCAACAGATTTGACTAACCGACCCGTGTCAGTGAATCTTGACCAGGAACTATATTGATAATATACATTTAGCAATGACACTTTCCAATGTCAATTACAAATAACTTTGTAACTGTGTACTGCATTATATATTATCGGGCCTTTGTCTAATATATACATATCACTAAACAAAACATTTAGTTTCAATCTAATCGTAATCAGATTGAATACGTAATATAAAACAAGTGGTTGCAACCATAAATAAGTAATATTATGGAAAAAAGGATGTCGTATCATGAATCAGACATAAATACGGTCCGGATTGGCGCTATGGCACCAACCCCAATTAATTCTCTCACTTGCTCTAGTGCCAATCCATGATATCATATACACATCTCAATGTGTATCGTATGCACATGGCCCTCAAAACCTCACCTAGTACTTAAGAGGTAGGCAACAAGAAGCAGGTCCGCTATGACATTTTGAGTTTGTCAAACAAACTCCATCGTTTCCCATAGATAGCTGTAACATCCCGGATTTTCAGAACTGTTCCAGGAGATTCCCGGACGATTGTTTTAGTCTTTGATCATGATAATGTTGAGAAATAAGAGTTCGAACTATGTTATATGAGTTGGAATAATGGATTATGAATTTTAGTCGCGTTGGAAAACGCGTGGGATCAAAAGTCGGTTACGCGATTTTCGAATAATGCGTAAAGTTTCTGGTTTTGGACACGAACAGGGAAAACGAACTCCGATCGAGCTTATTTTTGGACCGTTGGACTCGTTTTTCCGATACGAACAACTTTCGTGTTGAACACTTTTCGAGAATCGCATCAGAAGGGCTCCGAAATTGCGAATTTCTAAAGAGTTCTAGAACAAGGACTGATTTGTAATTTTCCAGGGGACCGAAATGATATTTTCCAGCTTAGTATATAAAGCCTCATAGTTTCGGTAAATTGCAGAATTGGCAAACCTTCCTAATCTCCCTCACCCGCACCCTCACGCCCTTTGGAGGAGTTGGAGCCGGCGGCGGCAGTTCCGGCCACCCCAGGCCGGCGCACCGGTGCCGATCGAACCGCCGGACCTCGGCGCACATCTAGGTGGCAGGCGGCGACGCATTTGACGCCGGCAGCAGCGGCGGCGAGTGCGAGTGGAAGAAGAGGGGTACGGTGGTGGGTTTGTCGATCCCGACTCGTCGGGCCGTTTCACAGCCGTGCCACCCGCCAAATCGAAGCCCTCGGAGAGCACTACGAGTGTGCGGAGGCGGATTTGCCGAACAGCGGCCGAAATTGCGCGAATCGAGAGAAAAAGAGTCGGTGAATAGTAAACCCATTTTGAACAGTACCTCCGATCGGAATTCCGATCGTACCAGCGCGTTCGTATGGCCGTCGGGAGTCCGTATATGGCCTCGGAATTTCGGTACGACCTTCCGATCAAAATCTTATATTTTAAAGTATGTCGTTTTATATTCGGATGTTTCCGGTAGTTTCGTAAATTAGCGAATTTCATGTTTATAAATTGAATATGATTTAATATGTTAAAACGATAAATGTGGTAGAATCCGGGGTGAAACGGACGAGATATGATCGATCCGGTAGTAATAGCGAGATTCCGGTAAAACGGCGTTTCTCGTGCGATTGGGCGTAGATAGTCGTAAATGTAGTTATGATGTAATTATGGTATTGCGAGGGTAGTTGGGTAATTTCGGTTTAGTTCCGAGGGTTCGAGACCTTTCCGTAGCGTTTGCGGAAACTTTTCCGCAAGTTTTGCCGCAAACGCGTAAAATGAGAATTTGACCTATCTAGTTGGTTTAAGATAGCAAAGTGAGCATGTGTTAGAGTAATGAAACTTAAACCGTAGAGTTTATAGTTGAGGATTTGAGGATTCCGAGAGAATCCGCAGTTTATAGTTGTTGAGTAGAAAGTTCCGCAAATAGCGGTTCTGACGTATATTGTGATTTGTTTTGGCAGACCGGACCCGGATCGCGGGCATTCGTCCAGCCAAGTAAGTAACTCATGCTTCTAATACTTAAAAGGTTTAATAATGTTCTAAATTAATTATATAGTAAAGTTGTGTATTGTATATCCATAAAACGAGTATATATAGTTATTTATAAAGATAAGTGTGGAAGAAAGAGATAGCTGTAGTGTAGTAAGATGCAATATAGACAAAATGAGCTAGTATAAGCAGATGTATGAGTAATGGCTAGGTATGAGCATATAGAAAAAAATAGAGACATCTATGTAAGTATAAACCAGTAAGTATATTTAGGAAAGGACAAATAAAAGGTCACAGATATAACTTTATAAGACTTGGGTATTGGGGATGTAGAAACTACACCCTAGGGAATGGGATTAAAGTTATCAATGAGATAAAACATAGACATATTACGAATAAACTATGTTATGTGTAAAATCAAGAATGTTGGAAATAGTTAGAAAGTTTATGTAATATGTATGTAATGAGTGTAATATCATAGAAGAGATAGTATAAAGGGATAAGTATAAATTAGTAAGTAGGTGAGTCGATGTGTTTGGGCATGTATGAGTGCAAGTGTAGAATTTCACACAAGAACGGACATATATATGGATTCATATAGCAACATAAGTATTGAAGTATGTATATAAGATAAATAGTATGTATATTGCCGGAGGAGGTAAGTAAGTTTGTGTATGGTAAGTATGTGTTTTGTGTAACAGTACTTTGATGAATGCTTAAATGAACATAGAGTAGATGTGCATATGAATATATGTAAATGAGTTTATAAACTGAGAATTTGATGTTTGATGTAGTAGAAGGAACTTTGATTGTGTGTGTATGAATTTAATTTATGCAATATGTTGATTGTGAGCCGCCAGCAAGGTAAGTTATGGAGGTAAGCTAAGTTAGGATGGTTTGAATGTGTGCACATATATATAGATAAATGTGGCATGTTTTGGTGTGAACAAGCATTTTGTTGATATTTAAACGTATAGTCTGTAAGATCATGATAGATGGAATAATGGCTAGAGTGAAGAGAAGCATGAGAAATGCATATATCCATGTGCATGTGTGTGTGTGTGTTTAAGTTTTCAACGGTTGAGCATACGACAATAATGTTTTCCAACAATTTCAAATATTTTAAAGAAAGATTTCAAATGCTTTTGAAAAGAATTGTATTTCAGAAAATGTTTCTTTCTACAGTTGGAGTTACAGATTATGGTTTTATGGTTTTCGGGGCATGAGGTAAAAACTCACCCCAGTATGTAACTTGAGATACAGTTCGGAATTGACGGATATTTTGGATGTGGGATTTGGGATTTGACCCATCCCAGTTGTACATTATTGGAATTGACGGATTTATTCACATGTGCACATGTGGAGGACTAGGGGGACGCTCCTAGATCCTCAGCGCTCAGATGGTACATTCCTGGGGCGAGATGCGCCTTCGGGCGGAGATGCGCCTACGGGCGGAGATGCGCCTACGGGCGGAGATGCGCCTTCGGGCGGAGATGCGCCTACGGGCGGAGATTTGGTTTTCAGAAAAAGGATTTCAGTTTTCAGATTTTCAGTGCCTGGATTTCAGAAACCAGATTATAGTACACGGTTTTCAGAAACAGAGTTTAGAAATAGTTTTTCAGATTTCAGGTTTCAGTTTTTAAATACAGATCCCAGTTTTCAAGTGTAGTTTGCAGTCTTCAGAAACAGTTTTCAGAGATACAAAGTTCAGATAAAGTTTTTAGTTTTCGGTTTTCAGTTCTCAGAGTACAAATTTCGATTTTAGAAAACAATTTCCAGAGATTTAAGTATTAGAGCATGTTTTCAAAGACAAGTTTATTAAAAGAAGATTTTAAATAAGTTTCAAGAAAAGAGTTTTCGGAAAGTATTTTCTAGAAACCATAGCAAGTTAAAGTCTTGTACAGTTTACCTGACATGCATATATGATCATGTATTCTAGTGTTTTTCATCTGAGATGCATGTAGTTGATACTATGCATAATAATATTAGCACATTCATATGTAAGATCCTCAGAAGCGGATTTAAGGTAATGTTCATTAAGCATGGCATATTGAGTAGAGCGTAATTCCCATGACAGGTATATAAGTCATACATTTTAGAAATGTTATGAGGTACATACAGTTGGCATTGAAACATGATAACCTGGTTGCATTTATATGTATATGATTGATATTGTGTGCATTATATGTTCACATAAAAAGGAACAATCGGTAAGATTATAGCGTATGGTTACATGGTTTCACATACAGGCTGGTATGGTTGGCTTTTAGCCTGTTTGAAGTTAAATAGAAAGGATATCTTATTAATCCGATTTGATGATATTTCAGTGTAATAAATGAAAGATGGTTACATTAAATACCCGATCTAGGTTATCAAGGATGACTAAGTAAGTATTTGAGACGTCAGAGTAACATAATGGAAGTATGACATGGTCTTATTAGTAGTATGTTGATAAATGGATAAGAATGAGATAATTAGCTCAGATTTAATATGTAATAGCATGATTACAGTAAAAGATAAGTTCAGGAACTTAATGAAACGAAAATATAAGCTATTGTGTGTTTATATTGTAGTTAGAGCATGATTACTTACTGAGTCATTATGACTCACATTCCAACAGTTTGTGTTTTGCAGGTTAGTAGCTGTCATGTAGAACCAGCAGATGTTCGGTGAAGACTTTGAAGACGGTGGATCACCCCAATTGCAGTCAAGGGAGTCCTGGGTCGAGTTATGGGTCCTCACGGCCCTTGTTCTTGTATTGCATTTGTATTTAATATGTATAAATCATGTAATAGCATAGTTTTATTTTGAGTTCTGGCCGGAGGCCAAGTACTTGCATTTTGTTCTCTGAGTTCAGGCCTGAGGCCTTGTTGAGTATTGCATTGGAGTTGAGTTTCCGGCCTGAGGCCGAGATTGTTGTATTCTTGTTGTGTATGGATGCTGGCTACAGGCCAGGTTGCATGATGTTACGAATACATCATGCCGAAATTTCGTTAGATTCAGAGGCTTATGGAGATGGGTTTAGCCTGTCTCCTGCCGGTAGCATTCTGGCCTAGGCGAGATGTTACAAAGTTGGTATCAGAGCATGGTTTAAGAGTCAGAGTCAGTGGCATGGTCTAGAACTCAGTGACTGCAATTGTGGGGATCCAGCTGTCGGAGATTGTCTTCAGTTTGGTAAAGACCACGTAGGTCTTTATATGTATCTTATATGATTGTTTGAGATGATTTGACTCTTTTATTATGTTTTGTTTGTTTGATTTGAGTCCATGGGTGACTCGATTGATGTGTATAGAATAGTATCTCTGTATGAGAGGAGATTAGATCAAGTTAATACTTTTTCACCCTTTTAATCAGATAATTAGTAAGAATGAGATAGTATCTGTATAGGGCCCTTATGAGACCAGAAGATTTGAGATCAGAACCAGAACAGTGCAGTTAAAGATAAAGAACCAGATCAGCATAGTCAGGGATGAGAACCAGATTAAAGTAGTAGAGGAGCTATTGTAGATTCTGGTTTATGGATAACAGTTAGCTTAGAGTTGAGATAGAGAAGTGATATCAGTAGAGTTTAGAACAAGACAGTTTCAGCGTATGTGACCGGGTATGTATTAGCAGATATAGTGATAGAGAAATTTCGAGAACGAAATTTTTATAAGGAGGGGTGAATGTAACATCCCGGATTTTCAGAACTGTTCCAGGAGATTTCCGGACGATTGTTTTAGTCTTTGATCGTGATAATGTTGAGAAATAAGAGTTCGAACTATGTTATATGAGTTGTAATAATGGATTATGAATTTTAGTCGCGTTGGAAAACGCGTGGGATCAAAAGTCGGTTACGCGATTTTCGAATAATGCGTAAAGTTTCTGGTTTTGGACACGAACAGGGCAAACGAACTCCGATCGAGCTTATTTTTGGACCGTTGGACTCGTTTTTCCGATACGAACAACTTTCGTGTTGAACACTTTTCGAGAATCGCATCAGAAGGACTCCGAAATTGCGAATTTCTAAAGAGTTCTAGAACAAGGACTGATTTGTAATTTTCCAGGGACCGAAATGATATTTTCCAGCTTAGTATATAAAGCCTCATAGTTTCGGTAAATTGCAGAATTGGCAAACCTTCCTAATCTCCCTCACCCGCACCCTCACGCCCTTTGGAGGAGTTGGAGTCGCCGGCGGCAGTTCTGGCCACCCCAGGCCGGCGCACCGGTGCCGATCGAACCGCCGGACCTCGGCGCACATCTGGGTGGCAGGCGGCGACGCATTTGACGCCGGCAGCAGCGGCGGCGAGTGGAAGAAGAGGCGTACGGTGGGTTTGTCGATCCCGACTCGTTGGGCCGTTTCACGAGCCGTGCCACGCGCCAAATCGAAGCCCTCGGAGAGTACTACGAGTGTGCGGAGGCGGATTTGCCGAACAGCGGCCGAAATTGCTCGAATCGAGAGAAAAAGAGTCGGTGAATAGTAAACCCATTTTGAACAGTACCTCCGATCGGAATTCCGATCATACCAGCGCGTTCGTATGGCCGTCGGGAGTCCGTATATGGCCTCGGAATTTCGGTACGACCTTCCGATCAAAATCTCATATTTTAAAGTATGTTGTTTTATATTCGGATGTTTCCGGTAGTTTCGTAAATTTGCGAATTTCATGTTTATAAATTGAATATGATTTAATATGTTAAAACGATAAATGTGGTAGAATCCGGGGTGAAACGGACGAGATATGATCGATCCGGGTAGTAATAGCGAGATTCCGGTAAAACGGCGTTTCTCGTGCGATTGGGCGTAGATAGTCGTAAATGTAGTTATGATGTAATTATGGTATTGCGAGGGGTAGTTGGGTAATTTCGGTTTAGTTCCGAGGGTTCGAGACCTTTCCGTAGCGTTTGCGGAAACTTTTCCGCAAGTTTTGCCGCAAACGCGTAAAATGAGAATTTGACCTATCTAGTTGGTTTAAGATAGCAAAGTGAGCATGTGTTAGAGTAATGAAACTTAAACCGTAGAGTTTATAGTTGAGGATTTGAGGATTCCGAGAGAATCCGCAGTTTATAGTTGTTGAGTAGAAAGTTCCGCAAATAGCGGTTCTGACGTATATTGTGATTTGTTTTGGCAGACCGGACCCGGATCGCGGGCATTCGTCCAGCCAAGTAAGTAACTCATGCTTCTAATACTTAAAAGGTTTAATAATGTTCTAAATTAATTATATAGTAAAGTTGTGTATTGTATATCCATAAAACGAGTATATATAGTTATTTATAAAGATAAGTGTGGAAGAAAGAGATAGCTGTAGTAAGATGCACATATAGACAAAATGAGCTAGTATAAGCAGATGTATGAGTAATGGCTAGGTATGAGCATATAGAAAAAAATAGAGACATCTATGTAAGTATAAACCAGTAAGTATATTTAGGAAAGGACAAATAAACAAGGTCACAGATATAACTTTATTAGACTTGGGTATTGGGGATGTAGAAACTACACCCTAGGGAATGGGATTAAAGTTATCAATGAGATAAAACATAGACATATACGAATAAACTATGTTATGTGTAAAATCAAGAATGTTGGAAATAGTTAGAAAGTTTATGTAATATGTATGTAATGAGTGTAATATCATAGAAGAGATAGTATAAAGGGATAAGTATAAATTAGTAAGTAGGTGAGTCGATGTGTTTGGGCATGTATGAGTGCAAGTGTAGAATTTCACACAAGAACGGACATATATATGGATTCATATAGCAACATAAGTATTGAAGTATGTATATAAGATAAATAGTATGTATATTGCCGGAGGAGGTAAGTAAGTTTGTGTATGGTAAGTATGTGTTTTGTGTAACAGTACTTTGATGAATGCTTAAATGAACATAGAGTAGATGTGCATATGAATATATGTAAATGAGTTTATAAACTGAGAATTTGATGTTTGATGTAGTAGAAGGAACTTTGATTGTGTGTGTATGAATTTAATTTATGCAATATGTTGATTGTGAGCCGCCAGCAAGGTAAGTTATGGAGGTAAGCTAAGTTAGGATGGTTTGAATGTGTGCACATATATATAGATAAATGTGGCATGTTTGGTGTGAACAAGCATTTTGTTGATATTTAAACGTATAGTCTGTAAGATCATGATAGATGGAATAATGGCTAGAGTGAAGAGAAGCATGAGAAATGATATCCATGTGCATGTGTGTGTGTGTTGTTTAAGTTTTCAACGGTTGAGCATACGACAATAATGTTTTCCAACAATTTCAAATATTTTAAAGAAAGATTTCAAATGCTTTTGAAAAGAATTGTATTTCAGAAAATGTTTCTTTCTACAGTTGGAGTTACAGATTATGGTTTTATGGTTTTCGGGGCATGAGGTAAAAACTCACCCCAGTATGTAACTTGAGATACAGTTCGGAATTGACGGATATTTTGGATGTGGGATTTGGGATTTGACCCATCCCAGTTGTACATTATTGGAATTGACGGATTTATTCACATGTGCACATGTGGAGGACTAGGGGGACGCTCCTAGATCCTCAGCGCTCAGATGGTACATTCCTGGGCGGAGATGCGCCTTCGGGCGGAGATGCGCCTACGGGCGGAGATGCGCCTACGGGCGGAGATGCGCCTTCGGGCGGAGATGCGCCTACGGGCGGAGATTTGGTTTTCAGAAAAAGGATTTCAGTTTTCAGATTTTCAGTGCCTGGATTTCAGAAACCAGATTATAGTACACGGTTTTCAGAAACAGAGTTTAGAAATAGTGTTGGGGTTTTGGGGTCGGGGCGCAGCGGAAGCGCGGGTCCGGACGATATCGTATTTTAAAACTTTTTCAAAATACCGAATAAATTATTCAATATCTAATATGAATAATTTATTCATATATTACCTAAACCAATTTATTTAATATAATATATTAACATAAATATAGTTGAAAACTCGCGAAACTTTTACGAAAACTGTTTTTCCGCAAAATTGCCTAAAACGCGTTTTTGACCGAACCGACTACCCGACACTTATGGAAACTGCCCAGGTCAGCTCCAATAGTGTCGGGGCAGTACATGGGCTGCCCAAACAGTGACAGAATCACTATTTTCACAGCCGTCACCCGGTTGGCTCAAAATCCACCCGGTAACGCCGTTTTTGGCCGTTTTCGCTTATTTCAAGTCGGAAACACTTTCCGGCAATTGTGCCAACTCCAAAAACACATCCATAACATTCAAATGACATACTTTTAATCAAAAATTTTGCTGAAATTCCAGGTCTGAAACAGAACCTAAATTTATCATTTTACATGCTTTTAAATCCATTTTTTTCAAGATTAATCAAATTAATCAAACACCAATCAAAGTCCCACCATATGAAGCAACCAAGAACAATTCTAGGCTATCTTAGAGTGGATCAATAACTCTAGAATGGCAACAATGTTGTCCAACAACAAATTGATTAAATTGGAAACAAATTACACTAATTAGTTCCAATTAAGCTTTACACATGCTTCAAACTCTTCCAATCCATCTACCAAAACAAAAAACCCCAATTTCTAAACAAGGAAAGGAACCCTAGAACTATTCAAAGAACACAAGAATAATAAATCAAATTTCCATAACTTAAGAAGACTAAAGATTACCTTTAATCAAAATCCTAAGCTTTTCTTGTGTTATTTCCTTCACTTTTCCTTGAATCATAAAAGAAATTTAGAAACCCATTTTTGGTTTAGAAGTTCTCGGCAGTGGCTTCTCTTAGAGAAGAAAAGGAAACAATAAATAGCCTTTTATATTAAATGGCGTGAAGGAGAAAGACTTTTTTTTTTTTTCAACACCATTGCTTTTAATTAATAAATGGAAAAACAATTCACTTTCTAAAAAATAAACAAAAAGTGGCGTGAATATCATTTTTAAAAGGCAATAATTAAAAAACAATTTTAATTAAAATAAAAGACTTGGCAAAAGATTATGACACATGGCATATTATTTACCATATATTACTATTAATATACTTTAAATAATAGTGCAACTTTTACACATTTAAATCAAATAATAAAAGTCAAACATTATTATTTAATTTACATGTGTCATCAAATAATTTTTCAATAATGTGTATCTAATCTAATTATGTATCAAATACAAATACACATTAAAAATAATCTCAGCATGTGTAATTTTGTTTACTGATTAAACGATTCGAATTAACTAATTTAATTCGGTTAAAATATTATGAATAATCAATATTATCCATAACGCGTTGCCCAAGTGCTCAACGAGTACACTTCATATTGTGGGACTCTCTAAGTTTAGGTTTATCCGTCACGAAATCCGATTTCGTGTCCATAATCCACCCACTCATGGATTATGATGACCACGAATAATCTAGCTAAACTATACAAGCCGAGGTCACTGCATACGTATAATCCCTCCGTCACAGGCCATCCGTATTATACCTGGGATATAGATGAGAACGTCAAATCCGTTCGGTATAATACAGTAGACTTTCAATTTACGATCATGAAATAACACTCGGAACTAATTTCCGACGTTATACCACGGCCATGGATTTACTAGATCGTAAACATGTGAGGATGCCTATGCCCTGTACACAGGACTGACGGATCCTATCTTGATACGCACTGGATATCATGAGCATCAGTCCACACCCAACGAACAGGCGGAGGTCTGATCATGAATAGATCGTTGACGTGACTGCCATCAAAGTGTGGAGGATAACTCATATATCCCACTGTGGTATCTCAAGTCGAAGGACCACTATGCTCGCTCAACTCGAGAAGGTTCCTATTGACGTTGGTGTACCATCTATTAGGAAACCTTCAATGAGCCGTTCAGTGTCTTATCAAATAAACACCTACATGTCTATACGAGTCTCCCGAGACTCATGGTTCATTGGGATAAACCATCGGACCAAGTCACGATACACGACATGTACTGGTCTCAGCGGATTTTACTAACCGACCCGTGTTAGTAAATCTTGACCAGGAACATTATTTAAGGATATACAACTAATAGTGCGCTTCCCAATGTCAATTACAAACTACGTTGTAACTGCGCACTATATTGTAAATCCTAGGGTCTTTGTCTAATAATACATATCACTAAACCGGATTTAGTTTCGGTCTAATCGGAATCTGATATTTAATTATAATTAGACCGAAATGTGTATAAAAGACAAGGGTGCTACCATTAAATTAGTAATATTTATGGAAAATAGAATTGCTCATATTTATGAATCGGACATAAATACAATCCGGATTGGCACTCGGAGCACCAACCCTAACAATTTCTCCCACTTGCTCTCGTGCCAATCCCCGATATCCTATACGCATCTTAATGTGTATCACATATCGTGGCCCTCAAGAGCTCACCAGCACTCAAGAGGTAGGCATCAACAAGTAAGCCTGCTTTAACAAATCGAGTCTGTCAAACAAACCCAATCGTTTTCCTAAGCCAGCATCATTCATATTTTGTAGAATCCAAATTCCACTTCAATATGACTCAGATGCTATATCAGTATTGTGCTATAGCTACTGAGTTGTCTATGTATTTAGAGATCAAATCCAAATACTTTGCAGACAACCGCAAGCACAAAACTAATATCAACACTTCTAATCTTTGAGGTCACTTTGCAACTTCATAAGTCAATACTTCATAAGTTGCAACTGTTCCACTAATTCAGTAAAACCAACGGTGACACTCCCACTGCATCTTTTCTGACTTTATATGACATAGACCATCTAATGTCATAATTAGAATCAAAACTAATATGACCTTATGGTTGCTGACTAAATTCTCCATGAACAAGAAACTCGTTCTTAGTATCTCATTGATAACAAAGAACTTGTTCCAAGACTCATCATATGGTCTATAACATATCAAAATAACTCGTAACAATTACGATTAAATTGATATCTTTAATCGCACATAATATAACATTCATTACGCTATCATCCAATAATGCATATGATTGACTAGATATTCTAATCAATCTCTCTTTCGACAAAGGAATCATCCTTTACGAAATATGAATACTATATACATAAAAGACACGTTAACTGTCAAACAGTTATACTAATTGTCATACAGATAGTCTTGTTGTGTCCTTTATTAGATTCTATCTAATATGCGACTAATGAGAGTATCTCACAAGTCTCTTAATTTTTATATCTAATATAAAATTTATATATCAAATATAACAAAGACTACTCTCACTGTTACCATGGAGAAAAGAAGACTTAAGGATATATAATACTAGAAAGAAATTTGTATGCTCCCACTGACCCTACTGACAAATATGTATTCTCTATACTTCGATAAAACCAGACAATCTGACTGATATCAAAAATAGAGAACATAATTTTCCGGAAAGCTTATCTGAGTCTACAATAAGCTCCATAAGCTAGTATATCAAACTATGATCTTAGCAGAATACAAACTCCAGGGCCATTCTAGAATGAACTCTTCAAACCAAGAAATCACAACGGATCTCTCTCGAAGAAGAAATCACTCAAGAACACCACTTTGTATTCTGTAGCCAAAACCACAATTTAATATCAACATTAACCAACAAATAATTAATTGTCCATTCAGTGCGACAAGAGAGATAGCTTCCTCAGAATCTACAATAGATTACTGAGAATAACCTTTCTCACTGTCATACTATAAAGGTCAAACTTTTATCGAGCTCACTGTGCTTTCGTTGCGTAAACAATTGCACATCTCATGAACAATTCATGACGAAAGCTCAATCAAGTTCTAAACTTGATTGTAGTAAGCTATGAATAATCTTAATCTATGGTTCAATGCTAGTTCCGGAATCGATATCAAATATCGCTCACACTATAAGTTTTAGGATAATTTTCTTCGATAAGAAAACATCATAACTATTAAGTATCGAATACTTTGTAAATGATTCTGACATCCTATTGTACTTATACGGAAGTCGTCTAAGGGTCTTTCATCTTATTAATTACGAAGTTCATTACAGTTTATCACTCTCTCATTTGACTTCACTAAGTCAAGTCCTTTCTACAATCGTCAACATCCAATGTCGATCACCAAGTATAAAACAATTTTATTACTCGGGATCGTAGAAAAGATATTCTATCAAATAGAATACAATATTCTATTAAATAGAATAAATGATAAAATTTTCACCCGTACCTCCGAGGCACAAATACTTTCAATTATATAAACCATTATACAAAAGAAAGATTCAAATCTTAAACTTTTCAAGATTCGAATTTTCTACTATACACATCATATATGTAGTTGTAGAAACGAATGGAACCTTAATTAAAATAGATGAATTAGTGTTACTGGAGCATAACCCCAAGAGTATTGAAAATTAATTCGGTAACACTCAATATCAACGAATCAAATCATATAAGATTCGATAACTCCCACTGGCCAATTCCATCACAATGGAATCGCAGAAGTTTAATATTGAGTAAGAATCAAATTCATTAAATAACCTTAGAACTAATTGCCTTAAATTCATGCGTTTGATCAGATCAAATATCTTTGAACAATTCAAAAAAAGCGCAATGAATTTTAAAAGACAAAGTTTTCAACACTACAAATAGAATATCCTTGAACCATTCAAAATATTCTATCCGAGTTTCATTAGAAAACATATCGAAAGTTCTTGAACAATTCAAGACGTTCAACATGTTCACTATTAGAAACATGTAACTAATTAATGACAATTCATTAACTAAGTTACGGATTAAAGAAAACTATATATGGCAATTTCTAATTCATTAAACCACATACATCCAATGTATTAGTTTAATAAATCTGTGGTCCAATGACAATCATTAGTTAAATGAGATTTATTCATTTCTTGAATACAATATTCATTAAATGGATAAGGATATGTGGTGAGAACTCATATCAGACCATCCTTTACCATAAGGAACAAACATCCAATATTTTACGATAAAATCTCATAAAGCACGGTTCTGAGTTATTTAAATTACCGAATATATATCTTAATGTTTATCATTCATTAATGACACTACTAGTTATATTAAAATATGTAACAACTGTTTATACAGAACAAGTAACTATCCAATAGCCTCAAGTTCCAACATCAAATATCAAAACAGTTATTAAACATTATTTTAAATAACTAGACGGGAGATCCGGTATCCAATACCAACAGTTGTCGTATCGTGAGAATCAATATTCTCTATACACAACTTTACATATCTCATTTCTTAAGCTTTATTATTTGCGCTCAATCATTCACAACAATTGCAAATGATTGACTAGCAAACTGTATCAGACACCTGACTTCTAAAAGTCACTAAAGCCAAGAAACATCATTATAAGATAAACAAAAACCTAAGGGGTTTTTCTTAATGCCAGTCAAGAATCTCGAGACATGAACTGATTCGTGTCAATTCTTACTGCATCAGAAATAATTCTTTCTAGAATAATATCCTAAACCAAAAATCCTTTTAGATTAGCTAAACGTGACTCAGAAACTAAGTCACAAACCATCTTGATTTCAAGAAAAACGGAACAACAGTTCTCGATGATTTTAACTAATCTAACCATATCTAAGTCTACTGTCTTTCTAGAACCTATTCTAGAACTACGCAACCATAAGTAAAGTCATAAAACTTATTCATGTAATAAGCATGCAGTGGATTAGAAGCATAAGTCTATAAACTATATTAAAGGAAAACGAAAGCAGTAAATTCCATAAAAATACGCACCGCTTGAGTTATGGATTTTTAACCCAGTAATGTCTCCCACTACTTTACATAATACCGTAATCCCCAACGGACAACGGGAATTCAATAATTAAATCGAATTCCATAGTGAGAGTAGGATCCCATGAATATATTTCGACTCACAGCTTTGGCACGTTCTCGCCTACGTATATTCATTAGGTAGACAACTCTTTGTCAATCACTCAATAGTGACTCCTGGTTTCGGTCCTGATCGTTTCTCGTTGTGACAGTTTTGGCACGTTCACAAGGAGGCGTATCAATGCTACACTTGTCAATGACAAACTCAAACTACCAGTATAGTCCTGACAGCTTTGGCACGTTCAGGATTTTCACTTTCACTTGAATTTGTCTCTTATCATATAAGTTCTACCGGCGCAAATGAACTACCATCAACCATAACTGCACAGCTTTGGCACGATACAGCTATAGCGTCAGGAAATCATTTGCATCCGTACTGACAAGGCGGACCAAGAAACATGTATCCAATACACGTTACTTTACAGCCATATTTAAAAGCGGAGATTTTCCTATGGAAGCCACACTCTACATCCAATGCAGAATTCTAATCTAAATCATTTTCTAAACCTTATTTAGTTCAACCTTAGAAAACATAACACAATTTAACCATTAAATTTCATTACATTTTCATTAGCGTCAAACCGAAAAGTAAAGAAACATATCTAGATTTTAAGCATGTGCGAACATTAAATTGGATTATATACCATATATCAAGCATGAATAATGTAATGGATGAAGCATCAGACCCGCTCTGATACCATTTTTGTTGGGGTTTTGGGGTCGGGGCGCAGCGGAAGCGCGGGTCCGGACGATATCGTATTTTAAAACTTTTTCAAAATACCGAATAAATTATTCAATATCTAATATGAATAATTTATTCATATATTACCTAAACCAATTTATTTAATATAATATATTAACATAAATATAGTTGAAAACTCGCGAAACTTTTACGAAAACTGTTTTTCCGCAAAATTGCCTAAAACGCGTTTTTGACCGAACCGACTACCCGACACTTATGGAAACTGCCCAGGTCAGCTCCAATAGTGTCGGGGCAGTACATGGGCTGCCCAAACAGTGACAGAATCACTATTTTCACAGCCGTCACCCGGTTGGCTCAAAATCCACCGGTAACGCCGTTTTTGGCCGTTTTCGCTTATTTCAAGTCGGAAACACTTTCCGGCAATTGTGCCAACTCCAAAAACACATCCATAACATTCAAATGACATACTTTTAATCAAAAATTTTGCTGAAATTCCAGGTCTGAAACAGAACCTAAATTTATCATTTTACATGCTTTTAAATCCAATTTTTTCAAGATTAATCAAATTAATCAAACACCAATCAAAGTCCCACCATATGAAGCAACCAAGAACAATTCTAGGCTATCTTAGAGTGGATCAATAACTCTAGAATGGCAACAATGTTGTCCAACAACAAATTGATTAAATTGGAAACAAATTACACTAATTAGTTCCAATTAAGCTTTACACATGCTTCAAACTCTTCCAATCCATCTACCAAAGCCAAAAACCCCAATTTCTAAACAAGGAAAGGAACCCTAGAACTATTCAAAGAACACAAGAATAAGAAATCAAATTTCCATAACTTAAGAAGACTAAAGATTACCTTTTAATCTTCAAAATCCTAAGCTTTTCTTGTGTTATTTCCTTCACTTTTCCTTGAATCATAAAAGAAATTTAGAAACCCATTTTTGGTTTAGAAGTTCTCGGCAGTGGCTTCTCTTAGAGAAGAAAAGGAAACAATAAATGGCCTTTTATATTAAATGGCGTGAAGGAGAAAGACTTTTTGTCAACACCATTGCTTTTTATTAATAAATGGAAAAACAATTCACTTTCTAACAAATAAACAAAAAGTGGCGTGAATATCATTTTTAAAAGGCAATAATTAAAAACAATTTTAATTAAAATAAAAGACTTGGCAAAAGATTATGACACATGGCATATTATTTACCATATATTACTATTAATATACTTTAAATAATAGTGCAACTTTTACACATTTAAATCAAATAATAAAAGTCAAACAATTATTATTTAATTTACATGTGTCATCAAATAATTTTTCAATTAATGTGTATCTAATCTAATTATATATCAAATACAAATACACATTAAAATAATCTCATCATGTGTAATTTTGTTTACTGATTAAACGATTCGAATTAACTAATTTAATTCGGTAAAATATTATGAATAATCAATATTATCCATAACGCGTTGCCCAAGTGCTCAACGAGTACACTTCATATTGTGGGACTCTCTAAGTTTAGGTTTATCCGTCACGAAATCCGATTTCGTGTCCATAATCCACCCACTCATGGATTATGACGACCACGGATAATCTAGCTAAACTATACAAGCCGAGGTCACTGCATACGTATAATCCCTCTGTCACAGGCCATCCGTATTATACCTGGGATATAGATGAGAACGTCAAATCCGTTCGGTATAATACAGTCGACTTTCAATTTACGATCACGAAATAACACTCGGAACTAATTTCCGACGTTATACCACGGCCATGGATTTACTAGATCGTAAACACGTGAGGATGCCTATGCCCTGTACACAGGACTGACGGATCCTATCTTGATACGCACTGGATATCATGAGCATCAGTCCACACCCAACGAACAGGCGGAGGTCTGATCATGAATAGATCGTTGACGTGACTGCCATCAAAGTGTGGAGGATAACTCATATATCCCACTGTGGTATCTCAAGTCGAAGGACCACTATGCTCGCTCAACTCGAGAAGGTTCCTATTGACGTTGGTGTACCATCTATTAGGAAACCTTCAATGAGCCGTTCAGTGTCTTATCAAATAAACACCTACATGTCTATACGAGTCTCCCGAGACTCATGGTTCATTGGGATAAACCATCGGACCAAGTCACGATACACGACATGTACTGGTCTCAGCGGATTTTACTAACCGACCCGTGTTAGTAAATCTTGACCAGGAACATTATTTAAGGATATACAACTAATAGTGCGCTTCCCAATGTCAATTACAAACTACGTTGTAACTGCGCACTATATTGTAAATCCTAGGGTCTTTGTCTAATAGATACATATCACTAAACCGGATTTAGTTTCGGTCTAATCGGAATCTGATATTTAATTATAATTAGACCGAATATGTGTATAAAAGACAAGGGTGCTACCATTAAATTAGTAATATTTATGGAAAATAGAATTGCTCATATTTATGAATCGGACATAAATACAATCCGGATTGGCACTCGGAGCACCAACCCTAACAAATAGTTTTTCAGATTTCAGGTTTCAGTTTTTAAATACAGATCCCAGTTTTCAAGTGTAGTTTTCAGTCTTCAGAAACAGTTTTCAGAGATACAGAGTTCAGATAAGTTTTTAGTTTTCGGTTTCAGTCTCAGAGTACAAATTCGATTTTAGAAAACAATTTCCAGAGATTTAAGTATTAGAGCATGTTTTCAAAGACAAGTTTATTAAAAGAAGATTTTAAATAAGTTTCAAGAAAAGAGTTTTCAGAAAGTATTTTCTAGAAACCATAGCAAGTTAAAGTCTTGTACAGTTTACCTGACATGCATATATGATCATGTATTCTAGTGTTTTCATCTGAGATGCATGTAGTTGATACTATGCATAATAATATTAGCACATTCATATGTAAGATCCTCAGAAGCGGATTTAAGGTAATTGTTCATAATAAATAAAACATATATTACTTTTTAATACAAAAGTCAAAAAGCAAGAAATAAATAATGTTATATTTCATTTCAAGCTTTTAAAAGCTTTTCACGAACTCAAATCAACTATTCACATCAAATCCATCCACTTTAATAAAGTGACAACATGTCATGTCACATCACTCAAAGTGACAAGTGACTTGACGATTGATGCGACTAACGATTTGACGCTTGATGTGACTTGCGTGCCGCATTCGAATTCGAAATGCGAATGCGCTCGCAATCACTCTCGGGCTCGGGTTCGTTAATTCCAAATTAACGAATTTTCCGTCGCGTCGTAATTAAATGATTACGTCTAGCGAATTCACTATTCACGTCGCTAACAAATTAATGCTAAATTAATTCGTTCGCCCGAATTAAAATCTAATTTCAATTCTGCGTCGAAATCTAATTTCGTTATAATATATCGAATATATTAATTTATCGATTAATTCCAAATTAATCGTTCTCTCTCTTTAACGATATTTTATCCGAGATAAAATATCTCCGTAATTAATCCCAGATTAATTTTCTCTCTCATCGAATTAATCCCAGATTAATTAAAGTGCGAGTCATACGTCATCGGTGAATCTTCAGGAACCGACCCATGAGATCTCCGGATATATGTTGGCAGTAAATACGGTCGTCGGACTATCCGAACACGTAAGTACCTCGTACTACGTTTATACCGATTTACAAGACAAGGTTGGCTTCTAGCAAAGCGCCATGCCTACCCAATTCTCCAGAAATATTCTTACAGGAATATATAGATCTGTATCAAGCGTAGTATACCATGTATTGTGTATATCGGCCCAGTATCGGATAGTCACGTGCTAGGGCTGGGGCTGGATAAGTGTCTGCCCCGTCCGAAGCACATGTCGGATGTCTGGTAACTAGTCTCTATAATCAGATATTCATGACCTGGTCATAATATCATGATTGGATGCGCATCACTCAAGAGCACTAGTACCGTATCCTGCGTGACATCATCTCCACTATGACTGAAGTGATACTTCCGTCTTGACATCACACCCAATACACTACGACTCTCTGATAAACCCAGAAGTGGTGTACGCAGAACCGGTTAAAGCCCTGTACCACCAAGACCAAAGTCTACCGATTATCGTAAGTATTAGCGATGCAAGTCTCAGGTTAAGACCAAATACACCTACCCTGATGTCAGACTCCCATAGACACATAGTCATAATACCAATGGGATTCCGAGGGGTCTATCCAGAGAGAAGCTGTTTCCCGTACCATCGGTGAAACACAACCTCCTATCGCACTTGCATAAGTATCCAATACTTAAATATATGAGAACTATGTCGTTGTGCCCTCACAACGCGCACAAGTGCAATACTAGCCTATTCCGTATTATCGATGTCTTGTCTCGATAATACTACGACTAGGGATATTTAATGATTTATCCTACGTGGACTGATTGAAGGGGTTATTTAGGGGGTGAATCCGGTAACGCAGCGGAAGCGGTGAAAATCCGATTTTCAGATTTCAAAACTTTTTCTCGGATAAATTAAATAAACATATTTATTTAATATTCCAATAATCAAATTATGAAAATAAATTCAATAAAACAATTTTAAGTGAATTTACCGAAATACCCTTGCTTTGTATTTTTGTCCGTTTTAGTCCGAAATTGATCCAATCAATTTTGAATGATTCTAAATCATTTCTAAGATGAACTTATGATGTTCAAAACATCAAAACACCAAAGCAACCAAAAACCCCAAATTCTTCATCCAAAGCCGAGAGCACCAAATGGTGCCCAAGTTGACCATTTGGTCATTTCATGCTTCAAAACTCATCCAAATGAAATCCAATCAACATGAAACTTTGCATGCATCATATACACACCCAAATGCTCAACATATATGAAAACCCCCAAATTTGGAATTAGTTAGAAACCCTAATTTTTCAATTTCCACAAATTGGACAAATTAGGCTAATTACATTAAATCAAATGTTTCAATCATCAATCTTTCATCCAATTCAAGTCTCACAACAATGAAAAAACTCAAGATCAAATCTAGGTCATTTAAGAGTGGGTCAACAACTCTAGAATAGCAACATGGTTTCATAAACCTTAAAGAATACATATAACTACACTAGTTACATTCTTTGTTCATCATACATGCTCAACACTTTTAAACAAATTTCCATCATCAAAAACCACAAGAAATAAAGAAAAGAATAACTTAAGAAACTCATGAGAGGTAGCCTAGATCATAAGGACAAATTCCTTTCTAATAGTAAGTTTAAGAAACTTACAAAATCCAAGCCTTTCTTTAGTTTTTTTTCTTTTTCTCCTTCACTTTCTTTTTGTCTTTCTTCAATGGAACTTTGTTTTGATAAGTGTATTAGGTTAATGAAATGAAAATGAAAAAAAAAACAATTTATACTTGCCAAAAAAGTGTCTTGGCCGAAATTTGCATACCAAATGCAACAAATTGTAATTTCAATTTCATTTACATTATTAGTAAATCAACTTGCAATAAATATCTTTTAACCTTTATTAGATATTTATTTTGGTCAACAATTGCAACTAATGTCATTTACTTTAATTTTCCTAACATAAGATATTTATATTTTAATTAATTTAATCATTAACAATTAAATAATTAATTAATTAATCAAATACAAATATATTAATATATGTATAATATTTACATTAAATATTAAAAACATATTTCTTTTAGGAAATAAGTCAAATAACTCATTTTTTACTATTATTAATGTGTACTTAATTTAATCAATTATTATTATGTAAATACACAATAATTACGTAAATGACTATCTAGTGTCTTTAGCATGTATCTTGCGTTTAACCATTAAACGACTTTATAAATAATCAATATTATTTATTTATGTTGCTCTAGTGCTCAACGAGTATGTTTCATTATTGAGACTCTCTAGGTTCAGGTATATCCGTCACGAAATCAAATTTCATGTCCATAATCTATCCACCGTAGATTATGACGACGATCACGGATAATCTCGCTAAACCATACAGGTCGAGGTCATCGCAAATGTATAATTCCTCCGTCACAGGTATCCGGATAATCCCAGAGATATAGATGTAAACGTCAAATCTCTATTGGGACTATCCAGTCGACTATTCTATTAGCAATCACAAAAAGAATGTTTAGAACTAGCTTCTAACTAAACTTACCACGGGCCCATGGTTTTATCTGATTGCTAATCATATGGACTACTTATGCTCTGGTACACAGAACTGACGGATCCTATCTTGATACACATAGGACACCCGGAGTGATCTATCTACACCCAACGAACAGGCGGAGGTGGTCTGATCTAAATAGATCGGTGACGTGACTGCCGTCTAACGTGTAGAAGATGTCTCATGTGCCCACAATGGCATCTCAAGTCTATGAATCACAAGTGCTACTCAACCCAAGAAGATTCTTATTGACGCTGGTGTACCATCCATTAAGAATCTTCGGTGAGTCGTTCAGTGTTTATCCACTATAAACACCTACACGTCTATACTAGTCTCCAAGACTTATGGTTCATTGAGAAACCATGGAATCATATATTCCAGTATACGACATGTACCGGTCTCACGGGTTTACTATACTGACCAAGTAGTGTAAACCTTGACCAGGAACTGTCTGAGAATGACAACGTCATGATACGACTC
>SKCR01027809.1:0-37207 GCA_019454045.1 Zanthoxylum bungeanum
GTTACAGAGTATAGAAAACTATTTAGAGCAATTATTAATTCATTAAATCACATATATCCAATGTATTAGTTTAATAAATTTGTGGTCCAATGACGATCATTGGTTAAATGAGATTTAATCACATCCTGAATACAATATTTATTAAATGGATAAGGATATGTGGTGTGAACTTCTATCAGACCACCATTTACTATAAGGAATAAACATCTAATGCTTTTATGATAAAATCTCATAAAGCACAGTTCAAAGTTATCTATTTTACCGAATATTTTCTTTATGTCTATCTTTTCATTATTTACACTACTAGTCATATTAAAATATATAACAATTGTTTATACAGAACAAGTAACTATCCAATAGTCACAAGTTCTGATATCAAATATCAAAACAGTTATTGAACAATATTTTAAATAACTAGACGGGAGATATTTTATCCAATACCTATAGTTGTTCTATTATGAGAATCAATATTCTTTATACACAACTATATACATCTCCTTTCTTAAGCTTTATAATTTGCATTCAATTATTCACAATAATTATAAAATAATTGATTAGCAAACTGTGTCAGACATGTGACATCTAAAGGCACTAAAAGCCAAGAAACGTCATTAAAAGATAAACAAAAACTAAATGGATTTTCTTAATGGCAGTCAAGAATCTCGATACATGAACTGATTCATGTCAATTCTTACTGTATAAGAAACTATTCAAACTAGATAATAATATCCTAAAATAGATATCTATTTAGATTACCTATCGTGACTTAAAAACTAAGTCACAAACCATCTTGATTTATAAGGAAATCGGAACAACAGTTCCCGATGGTTTCAACTAATCTAACAATATCTAAGTCTATTGTCTTTCTAGAAACTATTCTAGAATTACGCAACCATAAGTAAAGTCAAAAAACCTATTCAAGAAATAAACATGCAGTGGATTAGAAGCATAATTCTATAAACAATATAGAATAAAAGAAAACGAAGCAGAATATTCCGTAAAATTACACACTGTTTTAGCTATGGATTTTTAACCAAGCAGTGTTTCCCACTACTTTACATAATACTGTAATCCCCACGGACAATGGAATTCAATAATTAAATCGAACTCCATAGTGAGAGTAGGATCCCATGAATATATTTCGACTCACAGTTTTGGCACGATCTCACCTACGTATATTCATTAGGTAGACAACTCATTGTCAATCACTCACCAGTCACTCCTGGTTTTGGTCCTGACCGTTTCTCGTTATGACAACTTTGGCACGTTCACAAGGAGGCATATCAAGGCTTCACTTGTCAATTACAAACTCAAGCTACCGATGTAGTCCTGACAGCTTTGGCACGTTCAGGATTTCCACTTTCACTTGAATTTGTCCAGTATCAATATACAACCCATATGGATAATAATCCTATAACCTACACCCTCACAGCATTGGCACGATCTCGGATGCAATTATAGAAAGATACCCATAAACTATACTGACAAGACAGACCAAGAAACATGTATCCAATACATGTTACTTTACAGCCATATTTAAAAGCGGGGATTTTCCTCTGGAAGCTATAATTTACATCAAATGCAGAATTTTAATCTAAATCATTTTCTAAACATTTCAATTTTACCTTAGAAAACATTACACAATTTAACTAATAAATTTTTTGTTATATTTCTGTTACTGTAGAACCGAAAAGTAAAGAAAAATATATAGACTCCAAGCATGTGCGAATATTAAAATTGTATTATATATCAAATATAAAGCATTAGTAATGTAAAGGATGAAGCATCAGACTCGCTCTGATACCATTTTTGTTGGGGTTTCGGGTGAACAGCGCAGCGGAAGTGTGGTTCGGATGAAATCATAATTTAAAACTTTTTCAAATACGGAATAAATTATTCAATATCTAATAAGAATAATTTATTCATATTTCACCCAAACCTACTTATTCGATATCAAATAATGATATAAGTATATATGAAACGTCGCAAAACTTTTATGAAAACCGACCACCCGACACATATGAGAGTGCCCAGTTCAGCCCCAATAGTCTCAGGGCATTTCATGGGCTGCCCGAACAATGATGAACTCACTGTTTGGACAGTCCTCACCCGGTTGGCTCAAAAGTCACATGGTAACACCGTTTTTCGCCATTTTCGCTTATTTCATCTCCGAAACACAATCAGACAATTGTTCCAACTCCCAAAACACATCCAAAAAATTCATAAGACATCATTTTCATCATCAAATAGAATCATATCCAGGTCTGATCCAGAAATAGAAAATGCCCAATTACATTCTTTAAATCTAATTTTTCAAGATTATCTAATTAAACAAGACACAAACCAAAGTCACCATATATGAACAACCCAAGAACTATTCTAGGTGCCATAAGAGTGGTCGTAACACTCTAGAATAGCAACTCATCAATAATTGATCAAATTGGAAACTAATTACAATAATTATTTCCAATACACTTCACACAAGCTTCAATCTCTTCCAATTCATCCACCAAACCACAAAGCCCTAATTTTTAGAATTTTAAGGAACCCTAGAACATTTCTAAATCATCAAGAAATAAGAAATCAAATTTCCAAGCTTAAGGTTTTGAAGACTTACCTTAAATCCCCTAAATCCTTAGCCTCTTCTTTGAATTTTCCTTCATTTTTTCGTGGATTCTTCAAGCCAAGTTGAAACCCATTTTTCTTAGAGCTTGGTCGGTCATGGTGGTTGTCCAAAATAAAGAAGAAATATTTCCCCTTTTTTAACACGCCTTACCGACTTTGGGAATAGTAGGAGGGGCAATTTTGTCATTTGACAATTTAATCAAATTAAATTAAATTGAACTTTATACTAACCAATCAAAATTGGAAAAATAAAGTGTAATTAAAACATGAAATGTTGACCAATAATATTTGGACAAATTCCATAATATTTATGGAAAAGTTTATTAATTATAATTCAAATATTTAACAATTAAATATCAAAATAGTTAATTAATGTAATTATTATTATATATGTAATTTTATTTACAATAAATAACAAATACATATATTTATGGCATGTGTCAAAATCTCATTTGATGAATAATTAATGTGTATCTAATGTATTATGCATCAAATATAAATACATAATAATTATTATCGGATAAAATCCTCTAACGCATTGTTATCGTTTATCTATTAAACGATCCGAATTAACTCATATAATTCGTGAAGTGTTATGAATAATCTGTATTATTCATATCGAGTTGCCCAAGTGTTGAACGAGTACACTTCTTATTGTTGGACTCTCTAAGTTTAGGTTTATCCGTCGCGAAATCTAATTTCGTGTTCATAATCCACCCACTCATGGATTATGACGACCATGGATAATCTTGCTACACTATGCAAGCCGAGGTCATTGAATACGTACAATCCCTCCATCACAGGCTATCTATATTACACCTGGGGTATAGATAAAACGTTAAATCAGTTCGGTATAATATAGTCTACTTTCAATTTATGATCTCTAAATAACACCGGAAACTGATTTTCGAAGTTATACCACGGCCATGGATTTACTATATCGTAAACACGTGCGGATGCCTATGCCCTGTACACAGGATTGACAGATCCTCTCTTGATATGCACTTTATATCATGAGCATCAGTCCACACCCAACGAACAGGTGGAGGTATGATCTAAATAGATCGGTGACATGACTACCATCAAAGTGTGGAGGATAACTCATATATCCTATTATGGTATCTCAAGTCAAATGACCACTATGCTTGCTCAACTCGAGAAGATTCCTATTGACGTTGGTGTACCATATATTAGGAAATTTTTAGTGAGTCGTTCAGTGTCTTATCAAATAAATATCTATATGTCTATATGAGTATCCTGAGACTCATGGTTCACTAGGATAAACCATCGGCCCAAGTCATGATATACGACATGTACTGGTCTTAGCGGATTTTACTAACCGACCCGTGTTATTAAATCTTGACCAGGAATTTTATTTAAGGATATACATCTTATAATGCACTTCCCAATGTCAATTACAAACAACGTTGTAACTACGTACTATATTGTAAATCCTAGGATCTTTGTCTAATATACACTTATCACTAAACAAGATTTAGTTTCGATCTATTCATAATCAGATATCTTATCGTAATTAGATCGAATAAGTGTATAAAAGACAAGGGTGCTACCGTTAAATTAGTAATATTATGGAAAATAGAATTGCTCGTATTTATGAATCAGACATAAATAGGATTCGGATTGGCACTCTGAGCATCAACCCTAACAATTTCTCACACTAGCTCTAGTGCCAATTCTCAGTATCATATACACATCTCAATGTGTATCACATACTGTGGCGCTCAAGAGCTCACCTTGCACTCAAAGGTAGGCAACAACAAGTAAGCCCGCTTTACAAATCGAGTCTTTCCAACAAACCCCACCGTTATCCTTAACCAGCTATTGGACAATTATACCCATAGCATCACTATTTGTACAGAACATGATGTTGTTGTACAAATTAACTATGTGACAAAGGAAATTTCTCTTTTATCATTTGTATTGGATTACCGGGATATATAAATGATAAAAGTCCATATGGTTAGTACCAGATTAATAAGATATGAGACAATATTAATCCACATAAGGTTTAATCATTAAATATCCCTAGTTGTAGTATTATCGAGACCAGACATCGATATTGCGGAATAGACTAGTATTACACTTGTGCCTGTTATGGAAGCGTAACGACATATTTGTCATATATTTGGGTATTGGATACTCATGCAAGTGTAATAGAAGGTTCTGTTTACCGATGGTACGGAAACAGCTTCGCTCTGGATAGACCCCTCAGAATCCTATTGGTAGTATGACTATGTGTCTATGGGAATCTGAATCAGGGTAGGTGTATTTGGTATTAACCCGAGACTTGCATCGCTAATACTTGCGACAATCAATATACTTTGGTTTTGGTCGTCCGAGGCTTTAATAGGTTCTGTGTAGCCTCTTCTGGGTATACTGAGAATCATAGTGTATTGGGTGTGATGTCTAGATGGAAGTATCACTTCAGTCATATGGAGATGATGATCACACAGGATACAGAACCGGTACCTTGTATGCTGCATCTATCGAGGTACTATGAAAAGGTCATGATTATCCGATTATAGAGACTAGTTATCAGATATCTGATATATGCTTCGTACGGGGAAGACGCAATTCCAGCCCCAGGCCTAGCATGTGAAACTCGATACAGGATCGTAATACGCAATACTACGTATGCTATGCCTGACAAAGATTACATATTCCTTTAAAGAATATTTCTGGTGCATTGGGTAGGCACGGTGCTTTGCTAGAAGCCAACCAGGTCTTGTAAATCGATGAGAACGTGGTACCGGGTACGCACGTATTCGGATAGTCCGATGACCGTATTTACTGCCAATATATCCAGGGATCTCTTGGGTTGCCTCCCGAAGATTCACCGATGAGATTTGACTCGAACAGAAAATTAATCTGGGATTAATTATGAGAGAGAAAATTAATCTGGGATTAATTACGGCAATAATTAATCTATGAATTAATTATTAATGAAAGAATTAATCTGGGATTAATTGCGTAGAGAATTATCTGGGATTAAATTCGTCGAGAAAAGAGAACGCGATTAATTTAGAATTAATCGGTAAAGTAAATTTAATAGTTAAATTAGATTTTACTATTTAATTTATTTATTTGGGCTAAAATAATATATTGGATATATTTAATGAAATCAGATTTCAAAGCGGAATTAAAATTGGATTTTAATTCGCGGGAAAGAATTAATTTAGAATAAATTCGCAAGCGACTTTCGTAAAAATTTTACTATGCATTATTATTTAATTAAATTGGATTTAATTATGTCACAATGGCAAATTCTTTTAATTCAGAATTAAACGAACCCGGGCCTGAGCGAAGTTGCGTGTCAAGTTAGCCGACTTAAATTCAGAATTTAAAAGTGGTGGGACCCACTTCACTTACATCATTTGTTTGACTAAGGATGAAAGTGGTTAGGCTTGATTTTGGAATTGATTTGAAGGCTTGGATTGCTTGTATTTTACACAAACCAATTCTAACACTCTACTTGACTATTTAAAACATTAGTCAACTTTGGAAGTGGTGTATGAACACTATTTACAACACTTATTTTTCTCTTATTCTTCCTTGAGGCCGTGAGCTTCAAACTCTCTCCCATAGATTTTGTTCCAAAATTCAAGCATGCTATCACATTAAGGAGTCAAATGAGGTGATAGGGAGACTCACCCGAGAGTTTGGAACTCGATCTCAATCTCCGAAGCTTCCAACACATCCAACAAAGAAGGAAAATTTTTGAACTCAATCCGATCAATGTAAGTATTCCGCAACTCCCTTTGATTAATTCAAACACAAATCACTCTTAGACGATCTTGGCATGTTCTAGGAACACTTACACCAACATCATTCATATTCTGCAGAATCCAAATTCCACATCAATGTGTCTCATACGCTATATCAGTTCAGTGCTATAGCTGCTGAGTTGTTTAAGTATATATGGATCAAGTCAAAAACACTATAAGACAACCGCAAGCAAAAAACTAATATCAACACTTCTAATCATTGAGGTCACTATGCAACTTCATAAGTCAATACTTCAAAAGTTGTAACTGATTCCACTAGTCGAATCAATGGTGACACTCCTACTGTATTTTTTCTGACTTTATATGACATAGACCATCTAATGTCATAATTAGGATCAAAAACTAATCTGACCTTATGGTTACAGAATAAATTCTCTATGAATAAGAAACTCGTTCTTAATATCTCAAAGATCGCAAAGAACATGTTTCAAGACTCATCATATGGTCTACTGCATATCAAAATAACTTATAACAATTACAATTAATTGATATCTATAATCGTACATTATATGGTATTCATTACGCCATCATCCTATGATGCATAATATTGAATATACATTCCAATCAGTCTCTCTTTCGACAAAGGAATCATCATTTACGAAAGATGAACACTATATATATAAAAGACACGTTAATTGTCAAACAATTACACTAATTGTCATACAGAAAGTCTTATTGTGTGCTCTATTAGATCATATCTAATACCCGACTAGTAGGAGTATCTCACAAGTCTCTTAGTTTTATATCTTATATAAAACTTTATATCAAATATAACAGATACTACTCTCACTGCTTCCACGGAGAAAAGAAGATTTAGGATATATAATACTAGAAAGAAATTTGTACACTCATACTTACCTTACTGACAAATATGTATTCTCCGTACTTCGATAAAACCAAACAATCTGACTGATATGAAAGTCAGAGAACACGGATTTCCGGAAAGCTTATATGAGTCTACAATAGGCTTTACAAGCCAGTATATCAAACTGAGATCTTAGCAGAATACAAACTCTAGGGCCATTCTAGAATGAATTCTTCAAACAAAAAAATCACAACAGATCTCTCATTCAAAGAAATTACTCAACAACGCCACTTTGCATTCTTTAGCCAAAATACATAGTTTAATATCTACATTAACCAACAGATCTTTAATTGTTCAATTAGTACGACTAGAGACAATTTTTACAGAATCTATAATAGACTACTGAGTAAAATATTTCTCAATGTCATACTGCAAAGGTCAAACTTTTATGAAGCTCTCTTTGCTTTTGCTGCGCAAACAATTTGCACATTTTATGAACGATTCATAACCAAAGCATAATCAAGTTCAAAACTTGATCATAGTAAGCCACAAACAATTTTAGATCTATGGTTCAATGGTAATTTCCGAAATCGACATCAAATATCGCTCTCAATATAAGTTATAGGAAAAATTTCTTCGATAAGAAAACAACAAAACCATTAAGTATCAAATACTTTGTAAATAATTCTGACATCCTATTAAACTTATACGGAAGATGTCTAAGGGTCTTTTCATCTTATTAATTATGTAGTTCCATTACAGTTTAACATTCTCACATTTGACTTCACTAAGTCAAATCTTTTCTACAATCATCAACATCTAATGTTAACCACCAAGTAACAAAATAATTTTATTACTCGGGATCATAGAAAAGATATTCTATCAAACAGAGTACAATATTCTAAAAAATAGAATAAATTATAAACTTCTCACTTGTACCTCTGAGGTACAAGTACTTTCAATTATATAACTATTATACAATAGAAAGTTTCAAATCTTTAACTTTTCAAGATTCAAATTTTCTACTTATACATATCATATACGTAACTATAGAAACAAACGAAACCTTAATTAAAGAGATGAATTAGTGTTAATGGAACATAATCCCAATAGTATTGAAAACCAATTTGGTAACACTCAATATCAAACAAATAAAATCATATAAGATTCGATAACTCCCACTGACCAATTCAATCAAAATGGAATCGTGGAAGTTTAATATTGAGTAAGAATCATATTCATTAAATAACTTTAGAAATAATTGCCTTAAATTCATTGTTTGATCATATCAAACATCTTCAAACAATTCAAAGATTTACAATGAATTTCAAAGATATAGTTTTCAACACTACAAATAGAATATCTTTGAACCATTCAAAATATTCTATCTGTGTTTCAACAGAAAGCATATTGAAAGTTCTCGAACCATTCGAGACATTCAATATATATTCTTTTAGAAACAAGTAACTAAGTCATGAAAAATCATTAACTAAGTTACGGAGTATAGAAAACTATCTAAGGCCATTATTAGTTCATTAAATCACATACATCTAATGTATTAGTTTAATAAATCTGTGGTCCAATTACGATAATTGGTTAAATGAGATTTAATCACATCCTGAATACAATATTCATTAATGGATAAGGATATGTGGTGTGAACCCCTATCAGACCACCCTTTACCATAAAGAATAAGCATCTAATGCTTTTATGATAAATTCTCATAAAGCACAGTTCTAAGTTATTTATTTTACCGAATATTTTCTTAATGTTCATCTTTTCATTAATGACATTACTAGTCATCTTAAAATATAGAACAACTGTTTATACAGAACAAGTAACTATCCAATAGTCACAAGTTCTGATATCAAATATCAAAATAGTTATTAAATATTATTTTAAATAACTACACGGGAGATCTGGTATCCAATACCTATAGCTGTCGTATTGTGAGAATCGATATTCTTTATACACAACTATACATATCTCTTTTCTCAAGCTTTATAATTTGCGTTCAATAATTCACATCAATTGTAAAATAATTGATTAGCAAACTATGTCAGACACGTGACTTATAAAGGCACTAAAAGCCAAGAAACGTCATTAAAAGATAAACAAAAACTAAAGGGGTTTTCTTAATGCCAGTCAAGAATCTCGAGATATGAATTGATTTGTGTCAATTCTTACTGCATAAGAAACTATTAGGACTAGATAATAATAACCTAAAATAGATATCTATTTAGATTACCTATCGTGACTTAAAAACTAAGTCACAAACCATCTTGATTTACAAGGAAATGGAAACAACAGTTCCCAATGGTTTCAACTAATCTAACAATATCTAAGTCTATTGTCTTTCTAGGACATATTCTAGAATTAAGCAACCATAAGTAAAGTCAGAAAACCTATTCAAGAAAAAAACATGCAGTGGATTAGAAGCATAATTCTATAAAGAGTATATAATAAAAGAAAAACGAAGCAGAATATTACATAAAATTATACACTGCTTCAGTTATTGATTTTTAACCAAGTAGTGTTTCCCACTACTTTACGTAATACTGTAATCCCCAACGGAGAACGGGAATTCAATAATTAAACTGAATTCTATAGTGAGAGTAGGATCCCATGATTATATTTTGACTCATAATTTTGGCACGATCTCGCCTACGTATATTCATTAGGTAGACAACTCATTACCATTCACTCACCAATGACTCAAGGTTTTGGTCCTGACCGTTTCTCGTTATGACAGTTTTGGCACGTTCACAATGAGGCGTATCAAGGCTTCACTTGTCAATGACAAACTCAAGCTACCGATGTAGTCCTGATAACTTTTGCACGTTCAGGATTTCCACTTTCACTTGAATTTGTCCATTATCAATATACAACACATATTGATAATAATCCTATAACCTACACCCTCACAGCTTTGGCACGATCTCGGATGTAGTTATAGAAAGATACCCATAAACCGTATTAACAAGAGAGACCAAGAAACATGAATCCAATAAATGTTACTTTACAACGATATTTAAATGCGGGGATTTTCCTCTGGAAGCTATAATCTACATCAAATGCAGAATTTTAAGCTAAATCATTTTCTAAACATTTCAATTCTACCTTAGAAAACATTACATAATTTAACTATTAAATTTCAGTTATATTTCCATTAGTGTAGAACAGAAAATTAAGAAACATATATAGACTCCAAGCATGTGCGAACATTAAAGTTGGATTATATATCAAATATAAAGCATTAGTAATGTAAATATAAAGCATCAGACCCGCTCTGATACCATTTTTGTTGGGTTTCGGGCAAAAGGGGCAGTGGAAGCGCGGTTCGGGCGAATAAATTATTCAATATCTAATATGAATTATTTATTCATATTTCACCCAATCCTACTCATTTGATATCAAATAACGACATAAATATATATATGAAATGTCGTGAAACTTTTACGAACACCGTTTTTACGCAAAATGACGCAAAATATGTTTTTGACCGAACCGACCATCCGACACTTACAGGGACTGCCCAGGTCAGCCCCAATACCGTTAGGGAAGTTCATGGGCTGCTTGAACAGTAACAAACTCACTGTTTGGACAGTCATCACCCGGTTGGCTCAAAAGTCACCCGGTAATGCCATTTTTCACCGTTTTCGCTTATTTCAACTACGAAACACAATCCGGAAATTGTTCCAACTCCCAATACACATCCAACAATTTCATAAGACATCATTTTAATCATCAAAATATAATCATATCCAGGTCTCATCAAGAAAAATAAAATGCCCAATCACTTGCTTAAAATCACCAACCAAAGTCACCACATATGAACAACCCAATAACTATTCTAGGTGCCAAAATAGTGGTTATAACACTCTAGAATAGAAACTCATTAACAATTGATCAAATTGGAATCTAATTACAATAATTCTTTCAAATACAGTTCACACATGCTTCAATCTCTTCCAATTCATCCACCAAACCACAAAGCCCTAATTTTCAGAATTTGAAGGAACCCTAGAACATTTCTAAATCATCAAGAAACAAGAAATCAAATTTCAAAGCTTAAGGTTTTGAAGACTTACCTTAAATCCCAAAAATCCTTAGCCTTTTCTTAGATTTTTCCTTCAATTTTCCATGGTTTCTTCAAGCCAAGTTGAAACCCATTATTCTTAGAGCTTGGTCGGTCATGATTGTTGTCCAAAATAAAAAAGAAATATTTCCCTTTTTTAACACACCTGACCGACTTTGGGAATAGTATGAGGGGCAATTTGTCCATTGATAATTTAATCAAATTAAATTAATTTAAACTTTATACTAACCAATCAAAATTGGACAAATAAAGTGTAATTAAAACATGCTATGTTGACTAATAATAATCGGACAAATTCATAATATTGATGGAAAAAGTTTATTAATTAATAATTCAAATATTTACCAATTAAATATCCAAAAAATTAATTAATGTAATTATTATTATATATGTATTTTATTTACAATAAATAACAAATACATATATTTATGGCACGAGTCAAAATCTCATTTGACTAATAATTAATGTGTATCTAATCGTATTATGTATAAAATACAAATACATAATAATTATTATCGGACAAAATCCCTAATGAATGTGTTATCGTTTAACCAATAAACGTTTCGAATTAACTCATTTAATCCGGTGAAGTTTTATAAATAATCTGTATTATTCATATCAAGTTGCTCAAGTGCTGAACGAGTACACTTCATATTGTAAGACTCTCTAAGTTTAGGTTTATCCGTCACGAAATATAATTTCGTGTTCATAATCCACCCACTCATGGATTATTACGACCATTGAAAATCTCGCTAAACTATGAAAGCCAAGGTCATTGCATACGTATAATCCCTCTGTTATAGGCTATCTACTTTATACATGGGGTATAGATAAAAACGTTAAACCCGTTCAGTATAATATAGTCGACTTTCAATGTACTATCTCTAAATAACACTCGAAATTTATTTCTGAAGTTATACCACAGCCATGGATTTACTAAATCGTAAACATGTGCGGATGCCTATGCCTTGTACATAGAACTGACAGATCCTCTCTTGATACGCACTAGATATCATTAGCATCAGTGCACACCCAACGAACAGGCAGAGGTATGATCTAAATAGATCGGTGATATGACTGCCATCAAAGTGCGGAGGATAACTCATATATCCCATTGTGGTATCTCAAGTCAAATGACCACTACGCTCGCTCAACTCGAGAAGATTCCTATTGACATTGGTGTACCATCTATTAGGAAATCTTCAGTGAGTCGTTAATGTCTTATCAAATAAACACCTACATGTCTATATGAGTCTCCCGAGACTCATGGTTCACTAGGATAAACCATCAGACCAAGTCACGATATACGACATGTACTGGTATCAGCGGTTTACTAACCGACCCGTGTTAGTAAATCTTGACCAGGAATTATGTAAGGATATACATCTTATGTGCGCCTCCCAATGTCAATTACAAACTACGTTGTAACTACGAACTATATTGTAAATCCTAGTGTCTTTGTCTAATATACACATATCACTAAACCAGATTTAGTTCCGATCTAATCGTAATCAGATATCAAATCGAAATTAGATCAAATAAGTGTATAAAAGACAAGGGGTGCTACCATTAAATTAAGTAATATTATGGAAAACAGAATTGCTCGTATTTGAATCGGACATTAATTAATTGTCAAATAATATATTTGACATATTTCAAAATATATGTATTTTGAATATTTAAAGTAAATATGATAGATATTTTTACATATTTCTATTTAAGTAATTATTTAATTGTTAAACAATTAAAGTAATTGAAATACAAATATCTAAGGTGATATTTATGCTTGGAAATGATTAAAGTGTAAAAGTTTGACTTTTTTACATTTAAGAAAAAGGTGTTAAAATGGTAATTTAATTCCTTTTAATTTGATTAAAAATAAAATATCGTTTTACTTTTATTAGCATAAATTTCTGCCAAAGCTTGAAGTATATAAGGGAAATGTTTTCCTTTACTAGTTTTATGAAACCTAGCCATCTTCAACCTTAGAAAAAAACCAAAAAGAGTAGAGAGAAAAGAATCAAAGAAAGAGCAAAAGCTTGAAGAAAGTGGAGATTAAAGGTAATCTTTAATATTCTTCAACATAAAAAATTGTTTTATTATTCTAGTATCTTACAAATGTTATGGAGATCTTTACACTCTAAATTTGGGGGTTTTTGATTTGGTTGATAGATTTGGAGTCTATATACATGTGTAAAGTTAGATTGAGTAATATTAGTGTAATATTAGTTCAATTTTGTCATATGATGACTTGTTGCCATTCTAGAGTGTTATGACCACACTTGTAATACCTAGAAATGTTCTTGGGTTCTTCATTGGATGAAACTTTGATTTGATTAATATTATTTTATTAAAATTGAGAAAATTGGATTAAATCATGAAAAATGAATAGTTTGCACCCAGATCAGATCTAGAAATTCTAGAAAAATTTGATAAAAAAAAATATTTTATTTGAATGTATTACATGTTTATTGGGCAATGGCATAATTTCCGAAAATTATTTCGAAGTGAAAATATGCGAAAATGGTGAAAAACGGTGTTATCGGGTGAGTTTCGGGCTTACTAGGTGACAACTGTTCAAACAGTGAATTGGTCATTGTTCGGGTAGCCTATGAATTGCCCAAGTACTATTAGGGACTAGGCAGCCTCATGTGTATTGGTAGGTCAGTTCAGACAAAACATATTTTATGTTATTTTATGGAAAAACATTTTCATGAAAGTTTCGTTGTGTTTCTAAATATTTATGTCGGTTATTTGATATTGAAAAATATGCTTAGGTGAAATTGTTAGACATTATGTCCCATAGCGTCACTGTTTGTAAATGATATTGTATTATTGTACAAAATTAACTATGTGATAATGAAATTGCCTTTTGCCGTTTTGTAATATTATTACTTTGACTTATAAATGGCGAAAGTCCATATGATTAGTACCTGGACTGAGAATGATATGAGACAGTATCAGTCCCCAAAGGTTTAATCATTAAATATCCCTAGTCGTAGTATTATCGAGACTGGACATCGATAATGCGGAATAGACTAGTATTGCGCTTGTGCACGTTGTGAGGGCACGACGACATAGTTCTCATATATTTAAGTATTGGATACTTATGCAATTGCGATAGGAGGTTGTGTTTTACCGATGGTACGGAAAACAGCTTCGCTCTGGATAGACCCCGCGGAATCCCATTGGTAGTATGTCTGCGTGTCTATGGGAGGCCGCATCAGGGTAGGTGTATATGGTCTTAACCTGAGACTTACATCGCTAGTACTTGCGACAATCGGTAAACTTTAGTTTTGGTGGTTGGGGACCTTAACCGGTTCTGTGTACACCTCTTCTGGGTTTATCGAGAATCGTAGTGTACTGGATGTGATGTCAAGATGGAAGTATCGCTTCAGACATATGGAGGTGATGATCACGCAGGACACAGAACTAGTACTCTATAAAAGGTTGCAACCGTCGGGACAATATGACAAGGTCAGGATTGTCCGATTTAAAGAGACTAGTTGCTTGATGTCCGATATATGTTTCGTACGGGGCAGACACATCTCCAGCCCCAGGCCTAACATGTGATCATCTGATACTGGATCGATGTACGCAATACTACGGTATACTACGCCTGATACAGATCTTATATTCCTATAAGAATATTTCTGGAGAATTGGGTAGGCATGGTGCTTTGCTAGAAGCCAACCTTGTCTTGTAAATCGGTAAAGACGTAGTACGAGGTACGTACGTGTTCGGATTATCCGACGACCGTATTTACTGCCAAAATATCCGGAGATCTCTTGGGTCGCTTCCTGAAGATTCACCTATGATATTTGATTCGGACTTAATTAATCTTGGATTAATTGCGGAGAAACTTTATCTTGGATAAAGTGCCTAATTTAGAGAGAGAGAACGATTAATTTGGAATTAATCGATAAAATTATTGTATTCGATATAATAATCGAAATTCGATTTCGACGCGAAATTAAAATTAGATTTTAATTCGGGCATACGAGTTAATTTAGAATTAATTCGTAAGCGACGTAAATAATAATTTCGCTAGGAGCGATTATTTATTTAAATCCGATTTAATTAACGTCGCGACGCTAGCTCGGTATTTCGGAAATATCGAACCCGAACGCGTGAGTGGACGTGGGCCCACTTTCATTTGGGAACGTGTGGGGCCCACATGACACTTGTCATTATATGCATTATTTTATTGATAAGGCATTGCATATTAATAGTGTACAAAACACTCTAAGGCTTTGCATGGTGATAGTGTGCATTACACTCAAAGGCTTTGCATGGAGTTTGAGTGTTTGACACTCTAAGCCATTGCATGGTTTATGTCATAGATTTTTGGTAAATTATAACATAAATATAAATTGATTTTTGGTAAAACAAAGATCAATTAAGACTTTACACAAAATCTCTCTTCTCTCTCAAATTGCCGAGAACTCCATTGACAAGGGCAAGGAAGATTTGATCTTCTATTTCTCCATTTTTGCTAGCACAAGCAAGGGATCAAAAGAGGTGATAGGGAAACCATCAAAGAGCTTGGAATACAAAAGCTTGGAGCTTCAAGTCTTCTTCCTCCTCTTGGCCGAATCTTCCAACACTTGGAGCTTCCACCATTTGATCATCTTCTTCATCACATAGCTTTGTAAGTATGATTCCGCCATGCTTCAAGTCTTTATATATATTTCATTTATAGTATTTCATGAATGCTTAATCTTTCCTTGGGACACATAATAGAAATCAACAATGGTATCATGGAGCCATGGTTAAGCATGAATGAAATACTTTAGGTTAAAATTTGACAAAATTGGTTGAAGCTTGTTCTTGTGAAATTTGATGAATAAGTATGCTTGCATGTATATAGAATGATATTACATGGAATCAATTTTATGAAAAATGCATTGGATGATTTTTCCCCAAAATTTTGACCTTGGCCGAATGGGTGTGGTAAATTGATAAAAGCATGTTCTTGTGAAATTTGATGAATAAGCATGCTTGCATGTATATAGAATGATATTACATGGAATCAATTTTATGAAAAATGCATTGGATGATTTTTCCCCAATATCTTCACCTTGGCCGAATGGCATGAAGAAATTGATATAAGCATGTTCTTGTGAAATTTGATTAATAAGTATGCTTGCATGTATATAACATGATGTTATATGGAATCAATTTTATGAAAAATGCATTGGATGATTTTTTCCCCTAAACTCATGCCTTGGCCGAATGTGTTGCTACTTGGAGTGGATTGGATTTTTTGTGTTTAAGATCATTGGATGACTTAGAACGTGTACGGAACGTTGATTAGTAATTCAATCGGATTGAAAAGCAAATCGACACAAAAAACTCACCTTGGCCGAATACATAAGACATGTAAAGGAGTTGATTTTTTGTTAAAATTAATGTTGGACATTTATTTTGAACAATACATGATTAATAAATTAAATGGGTTTTTTGAAATATTTGGTTTAATATATTAATCTTGGTATTACACTTTAATTAATTGGACTTTAATGTTTGGAATATTAAAATTTAATTAATGGGCTTAATTGGTGAATTGGGCTTTTAATATTGTATTTGGGCATAATGGGCTTGGTTGGACCAAGTGGATTTGGGCCAAATGGATTGGATCTAATTTGGGCCTAAATCACTCCATTAAGTCCAATATAATATAATGGGCTTTAATAATTTAAT
Organism: Zanthoxylum bungeanum; assembly: GCA_019454045.1. Lineage (NCBI taxonomy): Eukaryota > Viridiplantae > Streptophyta > Magnoliopsida > Sapindales > Rutaceae > Zanthoxylum > Zanthoxylum bungeanum. The sequence continues at coordinate 17,039 of SKCR01027809.1, forward strand.
TGGGCCTTATGGGCTTGAAATTGGTTTTATGGCACTTAAGGGTGATTCCTTATTTGGGCTTGGTAATTGGGTATGACCCACATTGACCAAAGCCCAAGCCTTAATAAATCAATTGAAAGCCCATTTGACTTGAATTAAATTAAACATTGGATGTTAGTTGGGCTTTGAGACCCAATAGAATTGGATTTAGAATCTAAGTCTTTAAAGCACATTAAAAGTGTAAACATTTAATTTGGAATTAAATAATTGAATTAGTATTGAATACGAATTAAATTAGATTTAATTAGTAGTTCGATATAATTCGCGAATTCGTACCTTATGTACTTATTCTAAATCGAGTTGGACTCGCACAAAATCAAACCGTTGTTTGAACATTGGATGATCACTTTAACAAAGACTAATTAATTGGATTAGATTGGTTGTAAAAGTATGTCTTGTTTGAATATATATGTATGTGATGAATGAATAGTGTATATCGGATGGATATTAGAAGGGAAAGGGTAATTTTAGAAATTATTGTAAATTTGGAATTTATAAATTGGACCTGCGTGTCCAGCCTTATCTCTTTATCTCTTTGTATTCTCTTCTCACCTAATTCCCCTCAATGTAAATGAGGTTTCTCTTATTGTGTTATGTAATTGGGTAGAAGTAGAATAGTGCTAACGGGGAGAGGAAAGGGAGTGATTTGTTCTAGGAACAAGTTGTTTATATATCCATCCGCATATCACTATTACTTTACTTTACGCGCTTTATGATGTTTTAGAAGCATGCTTAAGGGTGTATGATGATGAGACCTAACAAAGATAAATTAATTGGTTGCCAATTACGCAAAAATCCCTCAAACAATATTAAGCGATTTTCCTTCCGTTGAATGATTCTTTCTCAAGATCCGAAATTGGCATTGGTTTGTTGGCCAAAGTCAAGGCCTTTGTCAATTGAGGATGTGTTTGAATCATGAGAGTTTTGTTCCACATCCGTGTCCTGTCCAAGTTGTGATTTGTTGGCCAAAGTCAAGATCACTTCTTGTCCATCGACATTGATTACGAAATTTTCCTTGTCAATGGGTCCCGCTTAACTGGAATCATTAGGTTTGTTGTGCCAAAGCCAAGGCTTAGTTGATTCAGAGGAAATGGTTAGGAAAATGTATTAGATACATTGACATATGTATTAGATATATATGTTTCGGACTTGGATGTCCACCTACCGGATCTAGGAATTGGATGGGATCCAATTGATCTTCGAGATCTACCTAGTTAAATATCATACAACTTGTTGGCCAAAGTCAAGGTTGTGTGTTATTTAACGGGATCCTAGCCCACTAGGAAATTCTATTTCCCGAGTTGTCTACAGAGGGTTAGAAACTTGAAGAAAATAGTGGGAGGCTATTATTGAATTTGCAATTTCATTCAGATATTTAGCCTTACGCGTCTTTCAAAATTATTTCGTCAATATTTTAAATAATTAGTTGGACTAATATATTGTTATATGTAACAGTTTGACTGTACCCATAACATCGTTGACTTTATAGTTGGACTATAGTTGTCAAGATGATTGGCAAAGGTAATATCCGCGACATAATCATGGGCGATAATGTCTTCAAAGGGACAAAATTTGCCGACTGGGAAATGAACCTCAAGATAGTGCTTAGGGCTGAGAGGATACTGTATACTATTCAGAGACCTCTCCCGCCTAAACCCACTGAGCCACTGGAGCTAGAGTTATGGAAAACTCATAGTGATGATTGTGACCAAGCTCAGTCAGTTATGCTAGCTGCAATGACTCAGCATTTCAGACGCCAGAATAGGGATTTGGATCCCTATAACATGATGGCAAGATTGCGTGATCTTCACCGCACCAACAAGCGGATGAAGAGGTACGAGCTAGTAAGGAAACTCTTCCGCTCCCGGATCACAGACGGCGCATCAGTTGAAGCCCACGGGGCTCAAATGATTGCCGATATTGATGAGTTGGCCAATATGGGAATAGTCTTGGAGGCTGATCTGATTATAGATATGATCTTGCAGTCACTTCCTGATACTTGGAACAAATCATAGTCAACTACAAGTTGATGGATACTGACGACACTCTTGGAGAGTTGTTGTCTGTGCTGAAGGAGTCCGAAGGGAACTCCTAAAGGGGAGCAAGCGCGAGGCGCATTTTGCATTGACCTCTCATGCGCCAAAGGGTGGCCCCAAGGCAATTGGAGGTGCAAGGAAGAAGAAGTTCAAGAAGAAGGGTAAAGGCAAGTTGACAGTGGCTTCTAGGAAGCCAAAGGACAAATCTCGGGACATCTGCCTTAACTGCGGCAAGAGGGGTCACTGGAAACGTGACTGCCGAATGAGCATTGTGCAGAGGGAGGATATCAAGGCTGGCAAGGCCATTGCCTCTGGTATGTTTGTTATTGAGATAAATATGAATACTTCTAGTTTTAAAAATTGGATTTTTGATTCTGGTTGTGGTGCTTATATTTGTACTGATGTGCAGGATCTGCATGATAGCAGGGTGCTGGCATCAGGGGAGATGGATCTACGGGTCGGAAACGGAACACCAGTTGCTGTTTTGGCCGTAGGGACTTTTGTTTTAGTACTGCCCTCAGGGCATGAACTTAACTTTTGAACTGTTATTTTGTGCCTAGTTTAACTAGGAATATTATATCTGTATCCTTGTTAACCCAGCAGGGTTACACTTTTGTATTCAGGAACACAGGGTGTTATTTATATAAAAATGATACTGAAATTTGCACAGCTGTTGCAAATAACGGTCTTTATATTTTGAATATAAATGAATCTCCTAAAATGACAAACAAAAGGCTCAAAAGGAGTAATCTAAAAAATGAAGCTTATATGTGGCATTGTCGTCTAGGACACATCAACAAGACTCGCATATCCACACTTTCAAAGAGTGGGTACTTGGACGAATTTGATCCCAATTCATATGACGTCTGCGAATCTTGTCTTTTAGGCAAAATGCCTAAATCACCTTTTAGCGGTAAAGGTGAACGTGCCACAGAACTGTTAGCTCTCGTTCATACTGACGTATGCGGGCCCATGTCTAGCTAGGCTAGAGGTGGATTTCACTACTTCGTAACCTTTACAGATGATGCATCTCGTTACGGTTATGTGTATCTTATGAGACACAAGTCGGAAACTTTTGAGAAATTCAAAGAGTTTCGACACGAAGTGGAGAAACAAACAGGGATGAGTATCAAGACATTACGGTCAGACCGTGGTGGCGAATACTTAAGTTATGAGTTTCAAGATTACTTGAAAGAATATGGTATTCTTTCACAGTGGACTCCTCCTGGAACACCACAATTAAACGGTGTGTCCGAACGGAGAAACCGCACCTTGTTGGACATGGTGAGGTCAATGATGAGTCGCACTGAGCTACCAATATCCTTCTGGGGATACGCATTAAACAGTGCTATACTTATTTTGAATAAGGTACCGTCGAAGTCTGTTAAACAGACCCCATATGAGATATGGACAGGAAGGAAACCAGGTTTCTCTTTCCTAAAGATTTGGGGATGCTGGGCATATGTTAAACGTTTGGAAGGCACCAAACTTGAACCCAAATCTGATAAATGCCTTTTCGTTGGATATCCTAGGGAAACCAAAGGATATTACTTCTATTACCCATAAGAGAACAAAGTATTTGTTGCTCTACATGTGGTTTTCCTTGAGAAGGAATTCCTAAATGCAGTGGTTAGTGGGAGGAAAGTAGAACTCGATGAAGATCGTAGTGATACTGTTCCTGGGAATGAATCAACGACGGAACAAGAACAGACCATCTGGGATGAGTCTGTACCACAAACTTCACATACACAAGGACCGCGTAGGTCGGAGAAAGTCAGAACAGTACCTGAGAGGTATGGGTTCCTGATCTCACCTCATATAGATATTAATCTTATTGAGGATAATGAGCCGGCTACGTATGAGGAAGCGATACAAAATATCGATTCCGCTTTATGGCAAGAAGCCATGAAGTCCGAGATGGATTCCATGTACGCCAACCAAGTTTGGACACTGGTTGATGCACCAGAAGGCGTAAAGCCTATTGGATGCAGATGGATCTTCAAGAAGAAGACCGACATGGATGGCAACGTACAAATGTACAAGGCTAGGCTTGTAGCGAAGGGGTATCGTCAACAATATGGTATTGATTATGACGAAACCTTCTCACCCGTTGCCATGATTAAATCCATTCGGATAATGCTTGCAATAGCTGCATATTTCGACTTCGAGATATGGCAAATGGACGTTAAAACCGCTTTCCTTAACGGAAACCTTTAGGAGGATGTTTATATGCAACAGCCTGACGGTTTTATCGTACCTAGACTTGCAAACAAGGTTTGCAAGTTAAATCGATCCATTTATGGATTGAAGCAAGCATCACGGTCATGGAATCAGCGTTTTGATGAGATCATAAAGGAATATGATTTCGTGCAAAACGCAGATGACCCTTGTGTATACAAGAAGGTTAGTGGGAGAGCACTTACTTTTATTGTCCTTTATGTCGACGACGTATTGCTTATAGGCAATGACATTCCCATGCTAACGTCGGTGAAAGCTTGGCTTTCATTAAAATTCTCCATGAAAGATCTGGGAGAAGCAGCCTTTATTCTTGGAATAAAGATCTACAGGGATAGATCTAGAAAGCTGCTTGGACTCTCCCAGAGTACATACATTGATAAAGTGTTGAAGAGATTCAACATGGAACAATCCAAGAGGGGATTGGTTCCAATGGTACGTGGTAACTCTCTGTCTAAGGACATGTGTCCTAAGACTCAGGAAGAGAGAGACCACATGAGTCGGATACCGTTCGCCTCGGCAGTCGGATCGATCATGTATGCCATGATATGTACACGACCTGATGTCTCATATGCTTTGAGCATGTGCAGTCGCTATCAGGCCGATCCAGGTGAAGGTCACTGGATAGCAGTTAAGAATATCCTTAAGTATCTTAAACGAACTAAGGATGCTTTCTTAATTTATGGAGGTGGAGAACTTGCGGTATCTGGGTATACCGATGCAAGTTTCCAAACCGACAAGGATGACTACAAGTCGCAATCCGGGTACATTTTTTGCTTGAATAACGGAGCAGTGAGCTGGAAATCTTCCAAGCAAGATACTGTTGCCGATTCAACAACAGAAGCGGAGTACATCGCTGCATCTGAAGCAGCAAAGGAGGCAGTTTGGATCCGAAAGTTCCTAATCGGATTAGGAGTAGTTCCGTTAGCAGCTAAGCCCATTCCATTGTATTGTGACAATAACGGGGCTATAGCACAGGCTAAGGAACCAAGGTCTCATCAACGGTCCAAGCATGTTCTTCGACGTTATCATCTGATTCGGGAGATTATACATCGTGGCGATGTAAAAGTCGAGAAGGTCACATCAGATGACAACATTGCAGATCCGCTGACGAAAGCTGTTCTACAGCAAGTTTTTGAACGACACATACATAGTTCGGGTATTAGATGCTTGAGTGACTGGCTATAGGCCAAGTGGGAGATTGTTAGACATTATGTCCCATAGCGTCACTGTTTGTAAATGATATTGTATTATTGTACAAAATTAACTATGTGATAATGAAATTGCCTTTGACGTTTTGTAATATTATTACTTTGACTTATAAATGGCGAAAGTCCATATGATTAGTACCTGGACTGAGAATGATATGAGACAGTATCAGTCCCCAAAGGTTTAATCATTAAATATCCCTAGTCGTAGTATTATCGAGATTGGACATCGATAATGCGGAATAGACTAGTATTGCGCTTGTGCACGTTGTGAGGGCACGACGGCATAGTCTCATATATTTAAGTATTGGATACTTATGCAAGTGCGATAGGAGGTTGTGTTTTACCGATGGTACGGAAAACAGCTTCGCTCTGGATAGACCCCGCGGAATCCCATTGGTAGTATGTCTGCGTGTCTATGGGAGGCCGCATCAGGGTAGGTGTATATGGTCTTAACCTGAGACTTACATCGCTAGTACTTGCGACAATCGGTAAACTTTAGTTTTGGTGGTTGGGGACCTTAACCGGTTCTGTGTACACCTCTTCTGGGTTTATCGAGAATCGTAGTGTACTGGATGTGATGTCAAGATGGAAGTATCGCTTCAGACATATGGAGGTGATGATCACGCAGGACACAGAACTAGTACTCTATAAAAGGTTGCAACCGTCGGGACAATATGACAAGGTCAGGATTGTCCGATTTAAAGAGACTAGTTGCTTGATGTCCGATATATGTTTCGTACGGGGCAGACACATCTCCAGCCCCAGGCCTAGCATGTGATCATCCGATACTGGATCGATGTACGCAATACTACGGTATACTACGCCTGATACAGATCTTATATTCCTATAAGAATATTTCTGGAGAATGGGTAGGCATGGCGCTTTGCTAGAAGCCAACCTTGTCTTGTAAATCGGTAAGACGTAGTACGAGGTACGTACGTGTTCGGATTATCCGACGACCGTATTTACTGCCAAAATATCCGGAGATCTCTTGGGTCGCTTCCTGAAGATTCACCTATGATATTTGATTCGGACTTAATTAATCTTGGATTAATTGCGGAAAACTTTATCTTGGATAAAGTGCCTAATTTAGAGAGAGAGAACGATTTATTTGGAATTAATCGATAAAATTATTGTATTCGATATAATAATCGAAATTCGATTTCGACGCGAAATTAAAATTAGATTTTAATTCGGGCATACGAGTTAATTTAGAATTAATTCGTAAGCGACGTAAATAATAATTTCGCTAGGAGCGATTATTTATTTAAATCCGATTTAATTAACGTCGCGACGCTAGCTCGATATTTCGGAAATATCGAACCCGAACGCGTGAGTGGACGTGGGGCCACTTTCATTTGGGAACGTGTGGGGCCCACATGACACTTGTATATATGCATTATTTTATTGATAAGGCATTGCATGTTAATAGTGTACAAAACACTCTAAGGCTTTGCATGGTGATAGTGTGCATTACACTCAAAGGCTTTGCATGGAGTTTGAGTGTTTGACACTCTAAGCCATTGCATGGTTTATGTCATAGATTTATTATTTATTTAATAAATTATAACATAAATATAAATTGATTTTTGGTAAAACAAAGATCAATTAAGACTTTACACAAAATCTCTCTTCTCTCTCAAATTGCCGAGAACTCCATTGACAATGGCAAGGAAGATTTGATCTTCTATTTCTCCATTTTTGCTAGCACAAGCAAGGGATCAAAAGAGGTGATAGGGAAACCATTAAAGAGCTTGGAATACAAAAGCTTGGAGCTTCAAGTCTTCTTCCTCCTCTGGCCGAATCTTCCAACACTTGGAGCTTCCACCATTTGATCATCTTCTTCATCACATAGCTTTGTAAGTATGATTCCGCCATGCTTCAAGTCTTTTATATATATATTCATTTATAGTATTTCATGAATGCTTAATCTTTCCTTGGGACACATAATAGAAATCAACAGAAATATGAATGAATTTTTCATATGAGAGATTGAATAATTTATTCGGTAAGTTTATAAATCATAAATTTACATAACTTCACTTCAAATCTGACTGAACTCTCTCTCTTTGACTTGACCTAGTGGACTCAAACCCTACTGACAGCCATCTATATCCCTCATCTCGAGCTCGTCCTTCAGTTATACCTATAAAAAAAAAACACTGGGAGTGGGGTTAGATCGTTTGAACTACCTAGTGAATGGACGATAAAAAATGATAACTGAAACAATTTATGAAAAATCCATTGTTCTAAAACCAAAATCATTTCAAAGAAATCAAATTTTCTGAAATCATTTATCTTATCTGAGAACAATTATTTTTTCATGAAAAAGTTTGTGGAAAATATTATCTATCTGTAAAACTCTGAGATTCTATAAAACACTTCTCTTGAAAAAATTCTCTTAAGACTATTTTTCTGAAAATCTTATTATGAGAATCTGCTGAAAACCTGATGCATGGGGTCTTACGTATCATCATCCCTTCATACGCCTAAATTGGAGTCGGGCGTTGCAAATCTATGTCATTGGGATGTTACGTATCGCCGTCCCCAATGCATGCCAATATCATGTCCCTGAATCTATGGTCTAGGGGTGTTACTTATCGCCGTCCCCCTAGCCATGAAATCTGGTGGTCTTGGGCCATTACATATCACTGTCTCACAAGCCACAAATCTGGAGTCGGAGTGCGGGTCCATGCTCTTCTCAAAACTTTGAATCTGGGATCTAAGAGCATCTATCATCCATAGTCCTGAACTACGTGTGCACATGATTTTTTTATAACCGTCGATTTCCTATCTTAGTCAAGTTACGTACTGAGATGGGTTTTCCCCCATGCCTCTAAAAAACATAAAATTCAAGCTTTTGAAATCAATCTTTCTAAAACATCATTAACTGTAAAACATCTGTAAAAAAATTTTGGCTAATGCCCTATGTGTGGAAAAGTAAGTATGATACTTAAAACAATATAATGAAAAGTCAACTTAAAGAAAGAATGTTCACTCACCGCTTTTAGGATCTGGCTGGTTCTATTTTGCTTATCTAAGAAATTATGGTTCATGTGATGATCTATAAATGATAAACATAATTAGAATATAAGTTGTGGAATATGCTTCGGAACAAGGTTGGATTTCACAATTAAACTAGCTATTACCACTATTAGGCATATGATGATTGTAACACGAAATAACGTGTATATATGAGTTGGTACAAAACTCTTAGGCTGATCTCTAACATCCCAAATTGAGATTGAAAATGGTATGAAACTTTCCATGTATCGCGACGCGATGCCAGGTCTGACGCATCACAACGTCCAAGCAAGCCGAGTCTGACAAAGGTAATGTTTAATTTTACGTTGTGATGTCAGACTCTAATCTTCGCGACGCTCACCTAATCAGGATTGAGGTAGAGAGCCTCGACTCGTTACGCATCGCGATACTGAGCATTCTGCGTCGCGAAACCCACATAATCAAACCGAGGTAGTGAGAACCTTCTGGTAGCGTCGCGACACTCGCCTGTTTTAAGGGCCTAACTCCAATTTCAAAAAGACAATGCTCAAGGTAATTTCCAACACCCTTATCCAAACTTCAACTAAATTTATTATAAACTCATTTTATATCCTCAATCAAGCAATACCATCAACCTAACAGAAACCATTTATTTTAATATCGTCATTTAATAAACTTTAGTTCCCCATCATATTCGTAGACATAAAGTCTCATATCATGTTAATACCATCAAAATATTTCTCCAACCGCATCCTACTAACCCCACCAATGCCAATTATGCAATTCTTTTTGCTAAAGTATGCTATGGTGCAAATTGGGGCTTTGATTTTCTTGGCCAAAACTGAAAATTAAAGAAAAAAATAGAGTTAGAAGCTTACCCACTTAAGGAATGAGCTTGAGATTATCACCTCAACCTTCAAGAATAACATTGAAAGATGAAGAATTTTGGGAAAATTTTTTATGCTATGCACGTTTTTTGCTTTTTGAAAAGGATGATGAATAGTGCTCTATTTATAAAGAAAAGGGCTGATTTTTGTGATGAAAAGATCGGCCAAGATTGTGCCACCTCACCCCGTTCTAAATATCTCCCGAATTTACTGTAGCAGCCGTGGAAATCTCAATTTTGACTTATTTTTTTTTCAAATTTGGAAAGATATTCAACGCGAAAGTTATAGGTCTCAATTTTAGCTTTCCGACGATATAAAGTTCATAAAAATCGGAATGAATTCAGTATCGTAACGGCGAGAATTTTATCGTATGTCTAAAATTCATTTCATGCGTGTATACGTGTTCGAACATAATTTATATCATATATCATGCGTCTCATAACATAATAGTCCTCAGGATTACTATAGTTTTATAGTTGTTTAGACGATCTAAGCCCTGCCACTCCCAGTGTTTCTGTTTAACAGATTTACCTGGAAGATGAGCTCGAGAGGATGGATACTGATGGTAGTCACTAAGGTATTTGAGTCCACCAGGTCGAGTACAAAGGTTCAGCACAGTCAGTGTCAAAGTAAAGTTGCATGCGGACATTAGTAGTGTATAAGTCATGGTAAAATATTAAAAGTGTCCATTAACAGAGTTGTAAATTGAAGTATTATTGTGTACATATATATGAGTAGTAGAATGAATTTTATATTGTTGAGATGGGCTATGGTCCCTATGCTTGTGTTTGAGATGTGAATTATAGTGATGTTCATAATCAGAAAGTCAGAGGCTTAGGGGGATAGATCAGCCTATTCATTGCCGGTAACACCTCCGGAAGGAGGATGCTTCAGATACTTTATAGTACACATACATTAATAAAATGTACTTCAATAAGGAAAAATTATTACTAGCAATAAAAAAAACATTGATAATTGTCACATCCCAGTATATTGGAGACGTGACCGGCATAAGACAACATACTTATCCCCTAAGCCTAAGACATGCATGTGCTGGACCTATAATGACTATGCAACCTATACCAAATCGTATCAATGAACCTATGATATGAAACCTATACCAAATCGTAGGAATGAACCTATGATGCATAATTTTTATCTTTAACTATCCATGTACAATTATCATATCAACACCATATTTTAACATTCAAAATATATAAACATATACATGTACATATTAAGTACTTCCAATTTACATAAACCAAATTAAACCAACTAGGCACATGTTCGGCCTCATGGCCTATTAAAAACATCAGATGTATGGACCCTTGCCGTGTAAAACATCTATGACTGCAGCTAGTGTCCATCTCCTCTAATCCGGAGTAATTGGGTGCTGGGGTATAAAGTATACATGACTGGAACTAGACCTTCAAACACAAATAAACTATCGGGGAAGTGTAAAACAGTTATATTTTGCGTGAAAACTAAAATATAAAGAATAAAAACATTCTTTAGACTTGAAAACATAATAAACTAAAATACATTTTAATCGAAATACATAAAGAAAACCTGAAACTGTGAAAAGTCTAACTAGTGTCATTAGCTTAGGGACGTAAAACCTACTTAGCGGGACTTGACCCCGGGTAGGCAGGGGAATGTGAACATGAATATGTGTAAGCCTATGAGGGTGATTAGTTCCCTTTGAGGCAACGTGAAGGAATAGCTCGATATTGGTTGTTTAAAAATACTTATAATACTTGTAACATAACTAATAACATGAACTTGGAAAACATATACAGTAATAAGATAATGAATATAATTTAAATTGGAACTAGTATCATAAGTTAAAATATCAAAATCATAAAATATAACAAACTTGTAATCATAAATAGTGTTATCATAATTCTAAATATCTTTTCATGTATAAAAACTGAAAACTTAATCAATAAAATATACATTATTTGGAAAACATGAAAAGTGTAGCATAAAACATAAACCATAAATCATAAAACATAAGACATAAAATATGAAACATAAAGCCTGAAGTATAGCATAAGTAATAGAACATAAAACATATAACGTAGAACATAAAACATAAAACATAAAACGTAAAACTTGAAGTAGCATTCACTAACAGCATTGGAGATGTTTTCTAAAGCTAAAACTGATGCGTGGAGTTGGCTCAAGTCTTCTACATAGAATCTAAAGACATCGAATGAATCCCGATTAGCGAGATTGGACACATGAAATTCTAATTACATGTGTGAATGATGCGTGAGCTTATAATATGTGGAAATTAAAGACATGCTTCCTAACGTCCTAAGGTACTCATAACACAGTAAAATTTGTTCATGATTCCGCTTATAATTTCATCCCGCATAGTATCCCATGTGGACCAAGTCCATGTGGCAACAAGATTCACATCCATCTAACATTTCAAATACTATAATATAAACTATTGTATGTTAGGGATATGCCCTATACCCAACATGTGGATGGGCTTTATGTACATGTATTTGTAATATTTTCATTAATTAATAAAATGGTAATCTTTATTATACGTTTCTTACATAACTTATATGAATCATCAAACACTGTAATAAAGCCCTTGGAGTAATAAGATGATGGCTTCCACGCCTTATGAAAATCATTACTCTGAATTGTTCCTAGTCATAGTTTTTTGAATAATCTGGGCATTCCCAAAACGGAGAGACTAGCATGATGATATGATCCGCACTTAAGTGGGGTAGCCGATCTCATAGACTACTAGCAGAGATCCGTCCGCTTGGTGTATCACATGGATGCATGAGTTGCTCGTGTCCATCGAACTGACCGCTGAAAGTTTTCACATGGAGTGTTTATCCCATGTGTCTGTGAGAACTTCCATGTATTGATTGTATGACTAGTCCTTAGACTTGAGGTCTTTACAATCTTATGTGTAGATCAAATAACTTTGACATTCTCCTTCCTCGATTCAAAAGATCCGGTCATAAGGGTATGATTGGGTCATTTGTTGAAACACATGAAGTTTGTAAAGATACAACAGAGAATCGCCACTATCTCGGATAATATTTTCTTACAAGAGTAGTATTCCAGTTCGCGGGTTGATATGTTTGATCAGTGCTTGAGACTGTGGCCGCAATGGAAGAATCATGTGAGATTCTTGGGTTGGCATGATTCATGACACTATCAACATCATATCTTTGACTATATAGGTAGACACTTTCCATATCCTAGGTCAAACAGTGGGGATACAGTGAGGCGAGGGACCGTATCATTTAGGGGCCTTGGCATGTTGCTAGATGTCAACCTTGGTCTTTGAAATCGAACGATCATCTGATTGGAGGATAATTTATGTTCAATTAAATTATCATGATTCATTTCATGTCCAACTTGAGGGGAACCCAAAAGTTCAAACACAATAAAATCGAAATCAATGGTTAACAGTGCATAATACAAATTTAAAACCATAAATGATTGCTGTAGGAATTGTTCATAAATGGTTCAATGTGATTAATTATTGAACAGATCATTTATGAGGTTCGATAGTGGATTAGGGTTGGTGAATGACGATAGAGGCACTTTGGGAATTGGAATAAATAAATAAAACGTGAATAGTATTGTGAATAGTAACATGAATAGTAAATTTTTTTATTTCTTATTTGTTTTGAATTCCAATTCAGCCCAAACTCTTATTAGGGTTTTATAATCTCATTAAACCAATAAATTAAGATCCAATAGCTAATATTAAGTTAGCATTTATCCCACATCGGATTCTTAATTAATTTTGTTGTCTTTGGAGCACCTATATAAACCCAAAGAATTCTTTACAAATTTTTACACCAAAACCTTTCATATCTTGGGTTTATATAAGTGAGCAACTATAAAGTTTAAAGAGTAAGCCAAATATTTTGAGGATCCTTAAGTCTAATTGACTAGAGGAACCTCGAGTTGAAAGTTTTGAGGTATTTGCCTAGGCTAGCACCAAGGGCAAAATACCTGTGCACTCAAGGCGTAGTCTTGCAGTTGAGTTTTGGCTTTGGTGTGTGCACCTTTGGAGGCCACACACTTGGGTGGCTCTTTGGAATGTAGAAGAACTTACTGAGTTTGAGGAAAGCTTGTAGATTTGATAGAGGACTGGAGGAGTCTTCGGTTCAAGTAAGTCTTTTCTTTCTTTATTTTTAATTAGAGTTCTTATGATACTTAGCATGTTTAGGTTTATGTTCTTTCCATGTTTTATGAGTTTTCAAGCTTAGGCAAAGAGACAGCAGCATCATAATTTTTCTTTAATTTTCCGCTGCGCACTCGCGGCCGCTTCCCAAAAGTGGTATCAGCGCACCGTTTTTTATTTGATTTGGTATATCTCATTTGAACTCGAAATTGGGTGTGTAAAAGGTCGTTGGAAAGCTAATATCCTGAACTTAATTTTAAGCACAAGTTTTGCATGATTTGGTTAAGATTTGAATTGTGAAATTGCATTTAAGGTTCACTAATCTGTAAAAAAATGTGAATTGTAAATTTATTTGAATAAAATAAAATACAATAGCATAATTAAATATTAATCAAAGTTATTTAATGCCTAAAATAATTCCAACATATTAAAACTCATATGCTTGATGATTCTATGTATGATTAGAATTGGCATGATTATTTTAGGGTGCAAGCATCTAGAGACTTTCTGAGGAAATAGAGAGTGTATTGCTTATCCCTTAACTAAGTAATTATTCCATGATGAACTTAGAGATTTATTACCTTTAAGGCTAATAACTATAAATCACTTATTTATAATAAAAGACATTATAAAAGATACAAGTGCGGTGGGACCAAGGCGTTAATAAAACTTTCCAAACTAAAGTTAATTTAACCAAAGGTATTACTAGAGTTAGATAATGATTTGGTGTCTTCCTTCACTCACTACCTTTTTATAGCCAAAAGGAAAAGCTGCGAACACATATAAATAATCATTTACTCAAAGCTTACCTTAAAGCATATTTAAAGTGTTGGACTAATTTGGAGGATCTATTATTTGTTCCTGTTATCAAGGCAAAAAGAGCCTAAGAGGTAAGGGTATTTAAGAGAGTTCACTCCACCCTCCCTCTAGGGAATTTTCAATGGAGGAATCCATTTGACAATTATTCACTTAAACTTGCTAAAATCCTAAATAATAATTTAAGCCTAAAATTTTGCCTCCCATTGTAAAGTATAGACCCAAAGGGCTTAAACCGTATTGGCAGGACCAAGCTTTACCAGACTGACCAATACCAGTTTGTTCATAAATCGTACTATTGACAATGTTTTGACTTTTCTGAGTCACAAGACGCAGCGACCCTTAGGCGTGGTCTTATAACTTAGTGGAAAAGATTGGGTGTCCACAAGGACTAACATAAGCTATGACATGTTTGATTGCCCAACCCAATGATCAAGGAATTGTGATTTATGTCATAAATTGGTTGGGAAGCTACCTAATTATCATATTTTATAACGACCGGCCCTAGTCGGAGTTATGAAATGATGATAATGGGATCTTTGCCCACAAGAAATCCAACATATTGGGGTTGATGCGATTTTCTTAAAATTTTAAAACAATTGAGTGGGAGCAACTTCATAATATTAAAAGCCCATGTTTTTATGAAACATTAATGAAAACATATTCCTAATTTTAACATTCTCTCTTAACAGGTGGGTTAAAATATTTCACAAACATTCAAATGGCAAACAGAGTATCATTTCGTTCCATCCTTGATGAGCATAAGCTCAAAGAGGACAACTACAATGACTGGTTTTGGAAACCTTAAAATTGTCTTACGACAAGAAAAGATTTTATATGTTCTTGAAAGATCATTTCCCCCTGAACCCGCAGAAGATACTGACCAAAATATATTTGATGCTTGGAAGAAACACGTCGATGATGATGAGGAAGCAGCTTGCATAATGCTTGGCTCTATGTCCGACGAACTTCAGAAAGCTCACGAAAAATATTGATGCTCAAACCATCATCTTTCAATTGAAGGAGTTGTATGCAACTTCCGTTCATACCGTGAGATTCCAAGTGTCATGTGCTTTATTCCAAACAAGATATAAGGAAGGATCTGTTAGTTGACATGTGCTTAAGATGATTGGCCACATTGAAAAATTGGCCAACCTCGCGTTCATCATGGATCATGAGACAGGTCACGATCTAATTCTTCAGTCCTTACCAAAAGACTTCTCTAACTTTATTATGCAGTTTCATCTGTCTGATAAACAAGCTACTTTAGAAGAATTGCACAATCTGATAAAGCAAGTAGAGAAGGACTTGAAACCGGAGCTTAAAACGTCAGTCATGCTTATGGGTACAGACCTGAAGCCACGAGGCCGAAAGAAAAATAAGGGCAAGGGCAATGCTCCAGATCACCTAAAGCCCAATGGTAAGGTGGAGAAGAAAAAGTGAAAGGGGAAATGTTTCTTTTGTGGAAAGAAAGGTCATTGGAAGAAAGACTGCAGATCATTGAAAGCCAAGGAAGTTAGGGAAGCCCAAGTGGCCAAGAAGCCCAATGTTTCAGGTATGTTGTATATGATTGAACTATATTTTCAAAACTATGAATCTTCTACTTGGGTGTTTGACACCGGTTGTGGGACTCACTTGTGTAACAATGTGCATGGCCTGAGAAATAGTATGAGACTTTGTCATGGGGAGGTTGACTTACGCATGGGTAATGGAGCAAATCCGGATGCATTGTGTGTGAGGACTTACTCATTAGTTTTGCCGAATGGTTTAGTTTTAGACTTAGAATATTGCGTTTATGTACCTTCTCTAGTTAAGAACATCATTTCAATTTCTTCTTTACGTAATAAAGGTTTTTCGTGCCTAATAAGTTGGAATGACTGTTCTATTTATTTCAATGAAATACAATATGGAGATGGTATTTTGAATAATGGTATCTATGTCTTACAAACTAACAAAGGATGTTCAACCTCTAATATATATATCGTTAACTCGAATAATCTCAATGAATCACTTCTATGGCACAGTCGCTTAGGTCATATCAATGAACAAGATTAACTAAGCTACATAAGGATGGGTATTTCACACCCATCAAATATGAACCTTATGGAACTTGTGAGTCTTGTTTTCTTGGTAAAATGACCAAATTACCCTTCAAAGTTAAATGATAGCGTGCAGTGGAGATATTAGAACTCATACACTCTGATGTATGCGGACCAATGTCAGTCACCGCTAGAGGTGGATTCTCTTACTTCATTACCTTTATCGATGATCACTCGCGATATTGGTATGTGTACCTTATGCGGTACAAATCTGAAGCCTTTGGGAAATTCAAAGACTTCAAAGCTGAAGTGGAAAAACAGCTTAATAAAAGTATTAAGTCACTAAGGACTGACCGGGGTGGTGAATACTTAAGCAACGAATTTCAAGATTACTTAAGAGAATATGGCATTATTTCTCAATGGACTCCTCCGGGAACTCCACAACATAATGGGGTTTCCGAAAGGAGAAATCGAACATTATTAGATATTGTCCGATCAATGATGCAGGCACGAATCTACCTCTTACCTTTTAGGGTCTTACTTTAGAAACTGCAACACTACTACTAAACCAAGTTCCTTCCAAGACTGTTAGTCAAACACCATATATGTTATGGTCTGTGAAACGTCATAGTCTTAGTTATCTAAGAGTTTGGGGATGTGACACATATGTTAAGCTCACACAAACTAACAAATTGGATGATAGGGCCGTTAACTGTAAGTTTGTAGGATATGCCTTGAACTCAAGAGCATACGTGTTCTACGTCCCAAATGAATAAAGTACATTTGGCTCACGAAATGCTAAATTTCTAGAGAATGAATTCCTTCTCATGAAATATAGTGGGAGTAGACTTGACCTCGATGAGGTATGAGAAGAACAAACTAACATAGAACTAAACCCCAGGCCCTTCAAAAGGGCAGCGATAGAACAACCACAAGGCTATGAACTTAGAAGGCCTGGTAGGGAAAGATATAAGCCTAAAAGTTATGGTTTGCATATTGATGAGGAACATGATCAAGTCATTAATAATGACGATCGCACCAGTTATAACGAAGCAATGCGTGACATTGATTTAGTCAAGTGGCTTGAGGCCATGAAATCCGGAATAGACTCTATGTATCAGAATCAAGTCTGGGACTTGGTGGATGCACCTGAAGGCTAGGTTGGTGGTGAAAGGTTATAGACAAATCCAAGGAATTGTCTATGACGAAACCTTCTCGCCAGTTGCAATGATAAAGTCCATTCGAATTTTACTGGCACTAGCTGCACACTTTGATTATGAGATTTGGCAGATGGATGTCAAAACAACTTTCCTTAATGGGAACCTCGTAGAGGAAGTCTATATGACACAACCTGAGGGGTTTTCATATAAGGATGATCATAATAAAGTATGGAAGCTTAAAAGATCCATTTATGGACTCAATCAAGCCTTCAGAAGTTGGAATATACGATTTTATGAGACAATCAAAGAATTGGAATATACGATTTGGTAAGATAATCAAAGAATTTGACTTCATCAAAAATATAGTCGAGCCTTGTGTTTACAGGAAAAGTAGTGGGAGTGCTATTGTATTTCTTGTATTATATGTCGATGACATATTAATCATCGGGAATGATATTCCCATGATGCAGGCCACCAAGCAATAGTTATCTCAGAATTTCTCCATGAAATATTTGGGAGAAGTAGCCTACATCCTCGACATTAAGATCTACCGTAATAGATCTAAGAGGTTGTTAGAACTTTCTCAATCTACATACATAGATAAAGTTTTGAAATGATTCAAAATGGAAGATTCCAAAAGAGGTAATTTACCTACTTGTCATGAAATCAAATTATCTCAGGAGGAATGTCCAAATACTCATTCAGATAGATAGTGTATGAGTAGGATCCATTATGCTTCAGCAATATGATCGATCATGTACGCCATGTTATGTACAATACCTGATGTCTCTTATGCTCTTAGCATAACGAGCAGGTATCAGGCAAATCCTGGTGAGTAACACTAGGTAGCTTTCAAAACAATCCTTAAGTATCTAAGAAGAACTAAGGATGTATTATTGACATACGGAGATTGTTCTGAGATGAAAGTCATTGGTTAATGTGATGTGAGCTTTCAGACCGATAGGGATGACAGCAGATCGCAAACAATATATCTGTTTACTTTGAATGGCGGAGCTGTCAGTTGGAAAAGCTCAAAGTAGTCAACTACAACGGACTCCACCACTGAAGCCGAGTATATTGCAGCATCTGAGGTAGCTAAAGAAGCAGTCTGGATAAAGAAGTTCATCACGGATTTGGAAGTGATTCCCACGATAAAGAATGGCGTCACAATGTACTGTGACAACACGAGCGCCATTGCTCAATCAAAGGAACTAAGGTCCCACCAGAAATCCAATATGTACTCAGGCAATTTCATCTAATCAAGGATATTTTTGAGAGAAAAGAAGTTATTACAGAGAAAATACCGACAGAAGATAATCTTGCAGATTCTCTGAATAAAGGGCTGACTCAACAAAAGCATGATAGGCACACCCGAGAGCATGGTGTCTAGATTCATACTAGTTGGCTATAGTGCAAGTGGGAGATTGTTTGGGATATGCCCTATACCCAACGTTTGGATGGGCTATATGTAAATGTATTTGTAATATTTTCATTAATTAATAAAATGGCAATCTTTATTATACGTGTCTTACATAACTTATATGAATCATCAAACACTGTAATAAAGCCATTGGAGTAATAAGATGATGGCTTCCACGCCTTATGAGAATCATTACTCTTAAACCTTCCTAGTCATAGTTTTATGAATAATCTTGGCGTTCACAAAGCGGAGAGACTAGCATGATGATATGATCCACCCTTACGTGGGATAGCCGATCTCATAGGCTACTAGCGGAGATCCGTCCGCTTGGTGTATCACATGGATGCATGAGTTGCTCTTGTCCATCGAACTGACTGCCGAAAGTTTTCACATGGAGTGTTTATCCCTTGTATTTGTGAGAACTTTCATGTATTGATTGTATGTCTAGTCCTTAGACTTGAGGTCTTTACAATCTTATGTATGGATCAAATAACTATGACATTCTCCTTCCCCGGTTCAAAAGATCCAGTCATAAGGGTATGATTGGGTCATTTGTTGAAACACATAAAGTTTGTAAAGATACAACAGAGAATCGCCACTCTCTCGGATAATATTTTCTTACAAGAGTAGTATCCCAGTTCGCGAATTAATATGTGTGATCAGTGCTTGAGACTGTGGCCGCAGCGGAATAATCATGTGAGATTCTTGGTTTAGCACGATTCATGACACTATCAACATCATACTTTTGACTATATGGGTAGACACTTTCCATACCTAGGTCAAACGGTGGGGATACAGTTAGGCGAGGGACCGTATCATATGTAAATCCCATACATAATGGGTATTTATCTTTCCTTCTCATTTGGGGGCCTTGGCATGTTGTTAGCTGTCAACATTGGTCAATGAAATCGAACGATCATCTGATTGGAGGATAATTTATGTTCGATTAAATTATCCTGATTCATTTCATGTCCAACTTGAGGGGAACACAAAAGGTCACACACAATAAAGTCGAAATCAATGGTTAACAGTGCACAGTTAACATTAAAATTCAATTTCCAACATCAACATTCAAACATTTTTACAAGCATAATTACATATTTCATGGTGTCAACATCAACACCAACTTGTCTTCTCCATATCCATGCACTC